>JABASP010001889.1:0-24422 GCA_019776565.1 Sminthurinus signatus | reverse complement strand
TTGTCTCGCACCAATCACTTGAATCACCACATTTTTTCATGCATAAGTTTTTGGGAAAAAGTTACAATTAAAAATTTGAGAAAATCTAACTTACTTCCGGTTTAGTAAAAATCATCTATACTTTTTTTGATAAGTCCTCTTCTTGTACATTTTACAAATCAGGTACGTAAAATATAAACATGTATAATATTATCTCACTCTTTCAGTATATTTTATTATATAAAACACGACGTACTTACAAAAGTGAACTGTTTCTTTTTATTTACTTAAATATTTACGTATTTAATTATATTAACTTTGGTTTTAGGTTGGTCTATAAAGGCTAATTTTAATAATGGAGAATGTCTTGGATGAAAAAACTGTTCAGGTAAGACATTTTTTACATATAAATAATATATGATACATTCCTAAATTGTATGTACAGGAAATTTAGGACATTCAATATTCAACATTATGATTTATGATCATCATTTGTGAGTTTTTAATAATATGTAGTGCATCGGTATTTTATACATTTTTATAGGAGCAAACTCTTGATTGGGCTGGCACTGCTTCTCGTTTTGATCGTTTTGAATTTTTAAAAAAATTACTAAATTGTTTTAAAACTGAAGAAATGCGACCATTGGATAATGTATTTGCAAATACAAAAAAAAGACTAAAGAGGAAACTTCTCCCACCTCTACCTACCACTAAAAAAGTCAAGAGTCAAGAACACCATGCTCAGGCTTCGGACTTGGAGTCATCAGCGTGCATTCAGTTGCCACCGGAATGCTCCAAGAAAGAACCTGGGCCGTGGTTTTCTGATGAAATGATAGCAAAAACAAGAGCAATCGATGTTGAATTTGTTACTCTGTCCAAAAAAGTTAATGATAAAGGTGTGAATAAAGCAGCTTCAGTCACAATTGTTGACTATATGGGAAATATTGTTTACAAAGTAAGTAAATAAAATACATGAATCTCACATATACATATTATAACATATAACAAAACTTGTGCATGTAATATATAATTTTTTAAAAAAAAATCACATGAATTAAATCTTAAATTTGTTTTTTTTTTCAGGCAAAAGTACAATATCATAGGAAAGATATTATAATAACATATTGTTCAAAACTAATTAATGGCCTAGATTATGCAGATTTAAATTCTAGTGATTGTAAACCATTTCAAATAGTTAAAGAAGAAGTCAAAGCAGAATTACAAGGAAAGTTGGTTGTCACTTTGGCAGGATTTAGTGATTTCTCTTCATTGGATTTGGATATTGGGGATTTCACAGTTTTTGATCTGCAACAATATTATAGCTTATGGACTGGAAATTCTTTGGATGGGAATGCTATAAAACAACCTCTTAGCTTAGCCACAATTTACAATTATTATTATAAAAAAAATCTAAATGCGGAAGTCCATTCTGATACAGAAGATGCTCTTGCTACAATGCAAATTTTTCGAGAGCAGTATGTTCCACTAAAGCAAGTTGAAAAGGATCGGAACATGACAACAACTAGTGATTTTGACCTCCTGAAAGATTTTGAAATCCTACCCACAAGGTTGAATTACCTAAAGAAGATGGACAATAAAGAAAAAGGATTAAATACAAATACGAATACTGAGGCTGGTCCAAGTCAACAACAACAACAGCAACAACAACAAACTACACAAATAGTTAAAAAGAAAAAGAAACCTAAAAAATGTGATCCATCAAATATTGTGATGTATTTATCAAGTCCAGAAAACAGTGATGATGAATATTATACAAAAGACGGAAAAGGGTTTAGACCTGGCTAGTTGTTAGTAAAAAAATAAAATACTAAATACTATGTATTATATCTAATGTCATCAGAGTCAACCTTGTTGCACCGGTATGCATTAAGTTAAAATACATAGTATTAATTAAGTACATGCATAAATAAATTATATTGTTACAATGATATTATTTAAAAGAGGAAAAAACATAAGTACGTTTACATAGAATGATGTATATATATATCATTTATTTTCATTATTTACGTTGTGCAAAACTACAAAGTTTGATAGTACATACTATACGGTTTATTTATAATAATAATTATTATTTGTATCATTAATCGTTCTGTTTTGTATAATGAACATGATTGGCTTTTAGTTTTGTATATTATACTAAGCATGATTCATAATATTATAATGATTTATGATCGAACGTACTTATATTATAAATCATATCATAAATGTTAAAAAAAACCATTATGATTATTATGATTATTGATTATGATAAGAAAAATATTTCATGTACGGATATTAAAGCTGTTTTGTAAACTCTTAATAATATAATAAACAAAACATTGGCTCATCAAACATATTAGGTACTTAAATATATCCTACACTATAGAGTTTTTTTTTCATTTCTCATAATATCTGTATAGGTAAATATTTTAATGATACAAAGAGCATAAATAATAAATTACTTTTAAAAAAATGATATAATCATTATAAATTATACTAAACATTTAGTTTTACAGATTGAAGGAATACATGTATTGTTTTTGTTTCATGATTATGCATCACTTAAAGCTACAACATAATGTATAATGCTCATTGATATAAAATAAACATATATAATATATAATATATTTTTTTAACATTTTAAAGCCATGTGCAATCTGCAATATTTGTTTTGAACTCGTTGTACTACTTATAATTGATGCATACCGGTGTACTTTTAAGTAACTCTGATGACATCAATTATAGCAGTACAACTACATTTAAACTCCAACTAATAAAAAGAAAACAGGCATTAAAATTCTTGGTCATCATCATCGTCATCGCTTTCATCATTACTTTTTGTACATAATGTCCTATAAATTGTACACAGTTTTTTTGCTTTTATCAATCCTAATCTATTTCTTTTTTTTGTCAGTATATTACCAAGGGTAGAGAAACATCTTTCTAATCCACTTGTACTTGCTGGAAGTATCATTAACTTTAGAACCAAATCAGTGGCGGCCTGGGGAAAAATACTTCGTGTTCCTATAAACTCCCACCATTTAGCACTGGACAAACTGTTGATTGTATCCTCTTTTAGCATATGAGGGGGGAAATATGTATTGTCTAGAATTGACAACCTAATTGCTGCAAGTCCCAAACTTCGATGTTGAGAATCAAGCCAGTCGTGAGCTTTATTTGTATCATCGTTTGAAAGATCTTTACCTATTCAAAAAGGACGTGATACAGATAAATTCTTACATATTACATATACGTACATTTAAAATGATTTAATGAAGTTATGAGTTTTTTTTAAAATTTGTTCATACATAATATATTTTATTCAAATATATATAATATGCAAATACCTCTGAATTTTGGGTGTAAGCAGTAGGCAGCTAGATTTGTAGGATTCATATAAAGTGGTCTCCAGTCCTTTTTAAACTTGTCAAAAATAGAATTCCTGTATAATGAATTTTCAATTTTTATCCATTCACTAACAGCATCTGCAACAGTGGCATTTTCCGCTTGTAGCTAAACAAGTAACAAAGTCGCATCAGAGTCAATTAAATTGCACCGGCATCGACGATAAATTAAAAATAATAATTTTTAATAATATAAAATAACATGAAATAATTCTATATACTCACTTTATCCAGAGCTACAGCTATCGGCTGGAGAACTGTAAGTAGCTTGTTTGCTTCATCATACACAGACGTATTTTGTATAATTTTTAGTATAGCTGCAGCTTTTTCTGTTGCTGTTGGTTTTTTATTTGAAGAAGCTCTTGAAGTTGATGCACCATCATTTGCTGGTTTGTCTTTTATTGGTTTCAAAGTAGACTTTGGTTCTCTCGAAATTTCTAGAAATTTTGTCTGATTTTTAAGATATGACTTGATTGATTCACACTGACTCGTCCATCGTGTAACCACAGGAAGAATAGGACGAGTTCCATGAAGCTGTAAAAGTCTGGATGATTCATAATGATGATTACGGAAAAAACTATTGACTTCAGTTATATTATCTAGTAGAGTTCCAGGAGAGAGAACAACTCCTAAATTATTCATCATATGTGTATTACAGCCATAAGTAATTAATTCAGGATTATTTTCTGAAACTTTTTCTCGTAGACTCTTCATTGTGTTGCAGTTATCAGTTACAAAACCAATAATTTTACATTCAAATAATTTCTCGGCTTCTTTTATAGCATCTTCTAATAATGCATAACAGTATGGAGCATCTTTTTTATTACTTTCTGTTGCTACTGCATTGAAGAAATAAGTCTTTTCACCAGTAGATAAACAATGAGAGACAACAGGAGAATTTTGATTTGTTGACCAACCATCTTGCATAATAATGACATTCTTCCCTTTCAATTCTTCTGCTATAATTTTTAATATGTCATCATACACATCATCTAAAATTTTACCTCCAATCAATCTTCGTTTTGGTAATACATATGATGGTTTTAAAGCTCTTGAGTATTCAATAAATTCTTTGTTTTCAACAAAACGGAAAGGTAGATTAGAACCAAATATTAATCTTCCTACTTTTTTATCTAAATCATATTTGTTTGATGGTTGAAGAAAATCCAAGTGTTTTCTTATGTCTTGTTGTTTTGGTGTTGTTGTTTTTTGTTGCAGTTTTGACGAGGGTAAAGTTTTTGACGCTGTTGCAGCAGAAGCTGAAGCCGGTGCAAAAACCTTACCCGTTATGTTATTTGAGTTTTTATTGTTGCATTTATGTTCTTTTAATCTTTTAGCCTTTGCAGACACTTTTTTATGACAGTATTTACATACAGCAATTGTTGTTGTTTTATCTTTGACGATTTTTTGTGTCACTGTAAATCTTTTCCAAATAGAATCTTTATATCTTCCAGCACGATGAGAACTATGTTCTAAATTAGTTGTTATTTCTTCTTCTTCTTCTTCATCTGAAGAATTTACATTTAATACTGGAATTGATGATACACTTTCACTATCAGAACTACTCGATGATTCATCACTTTGTATTTTGTTGATTCTTTTACTTTTGGAATTCATTTGAGTCACTGTAGATTCTAGAATTTCATCACAGCCATCATCTTCTTCGTCAGTCTGAGCAAACATATCTGGAGAACTACTTCTACGAGATGTTGTTGTTGAGTTCATAATACTTGATGGTTCATAAATTGATTGTAATTGAATAACAACCTGTTCATCAAAAACTTCTGCATCTTGAGATTGGTTTTGATTTACTAGTTTGTGAATTTCAGAATCATGTAGAGGTCTTTTACTTTTCGCCTTTTTACTATTTGCAGGTGTTTTATCACTGGTTCTCTTCATGTTTTAACCTGAAATTTAAGTTTTATGTATTATGTATTAACATAAATAATCATGGGTTTTAGCATGAGTAGTAGCAAATAAAATGAGTAAAATATCAAATTAAAATATTATAATTTACTTACCTAGCGACTGGTAAGCTCCAGTGCAATTTTGAAATTGACGTCGGCGTTACCAGTTTCTTTTGGTAAATAAAATTAAGATATTTATTACTTACTGGAGTTAACAAAATAATGCACTCTTGTAAATTGCAGTATCAGTAGTCCGGAATGTTAAATTTTTAATGATACTTAAATTTTCTTCGAAATTAAAATCAAAAAGACAAGAAAATTTTCGGTTTAGCAGTATGTATATGAATGGTGTGGTGCAAAAGCGAAACACACACGTGATGCATTTGAATGGTCGTACAATAGGTGACGCAATTTTGTCCATTTTGTCCATTTTGACCATTTTGACCATTTTGACCATTATGTCCATTTTGGACAGTAAAACAATTTTGACCGGTCAAAAGACCCACTCTGATTTAAAATGAGCTGTATGGAAAATATAATAGACGATGATTATAAATAAGAATATTTTTTTGATGATGACGATGACGATGATTTTTTTGGATCTTGAATCTTGAATCTTGGTTGAAATAAAAAGCCTGTCAAGATTTACCGTGCGAATTGCAAATAATATAGATAATAGATAATGCCGACCCATTGCGAACAGTTGGAGGAAAAAATCATCTAAATCTCATTCCCTCTTTCACATTGAGTTTAAGGTTTAATTAACATGAATCAAAAACTGTCATATGTGTACATTGTACATTGTTAATAATTACATTGTTTCTAGTTCACATTTCAGCATTGTATAATTCATAATTCAATACTCAATATTAAATGTGATGGGTGATGGGGTACAAATTTTCTCATGAGCCATGAGCCTCATGAAATAGAAATACATTTGAAACATGTGGATACGAACTAATACTAAAGCTGTGATTTTTGATCCCGTTTCTGAAGTCTAATTCAATATTTAATTTTTATTTATTAAAAATGTATAGAAATTCTGCGTTTAAATTCAAAGATGGTTGTATTCATCATTAACAATATTGTTATTATTCAAAACTTGGCGCAAAAAAGAAAGAAAAAAGCGGTCAATTTTTCTTTGATTTAGTTCCTACAGAAAAATAATAAGAGTACATAAGAAGAACTGTGATGAGCTCAGATGAGCTGAGCTCAAGTCAAAAAGAGTAAATTTCATGGTGAGATGCGTGCAAAGGAAAAACGTGAAATGATCGCACTCTCATCTCTCATGTCTCATGTCATTTGACTAATTTCAAAATATCTGGAATGAGAAATAGGCTACATCCGACAGTGCGAGTTGTACATGAATTACATTATGCAGCATTCTTTTTACACTTTACACTTTATGAAATGCAGTCACAATTGAAGAGAGAGAGAGAGAGAGAGAGAGAGAGAGAGAGAGAATGTGCACGAAAACTTTTCCCTGTGATTGAAACTTGGAACTTGGCAGTAGCTACAATGTACATTGAACCTACATAAAGAAGTATATTATATGACTTACAGTTCATAGATTGTGCTGAATTTTTATGTATTTATATTTCGTATAGGTCGGACACGTTAAAAATTTTACTATTGATGAATTTTAGTACAGGACAGACAAAACTCTGTGTATTGTGTATTGCAAAGCTCTGAACTTTATTGTTTTAGTAGTCAAGATTCATAGAAATGTAAACATGTAGACTGAAATGAGTAAATGTAGAAAGGAAGGCAAAAAAGTGTCAAAAAGGATTTTTGATCAATGAAAATTTTGAAACTATCCTGTACCGCTTGTTTTTAAATTTTACATTTACATTGTACAGAAAATTGAAAAACTAGTAAAAATAAAAGTGTGGCCTTTAATTGTTTCTTTGATTTTAGTTCTATTAAGCACGTAAAATGCATATCTACACGTCCATTATCCTTTATCTTATGTATATTTTAAACTGTGTATTGTATATGCACGGGAATGTATCTTCCAAATGAATAATACTCCTTCTCGGTTCTTAGTTCTCGGTTCTCGGCAACATTCAAAAGAATTCCTCCAAACTACAAACTCACAGGCACATATGACACTCATTGTATTTGCTTGAGTCCGATGTGTGTATTTTGTAGCTTGTGCTTGGTATTTGTTATTTGGTACATGAAGTGCGAACATGTTGGCTAGAGCTGCATCGAGTTACTTGAGTAAGTAAAAGAGAAAGAGGAAGAGAAGATGACTGAAGATAGAGGAATGAGGCTGAGGACGGCACGCGCCCGTCGAGTCGCGTTCAAAATGAAAAGATATCTTTTTCAAGTTTCGGCTTTCGACTTGCTTGCTTGATTATGTAAATGATGGGTAATTATACCGTGGAAAGATGCAAAGGAACGAAAAAAAGGTACGCAGTTCTAACAACAGTAAGAGCTTTATAAAGTATTACTGTGTGAATCTAGGTATTTTAGTAAATGTGGTTGCTGACTTTTATTATGCATGAACATTTTTTCCGTCTTTCTACTTTATACATTGTACATTAGAAATTAGAAATATTCTGATGGAGTTTCAAAAGGAATTAACTCACTCACTCACTCACTTGGCGTGAGAGAAACAGGTGACGAAATGCGCACTCTATCCGTTAAACGCAATACTCTATACTCAAATTATACTCTATTCTTTATATTTGTTTTTGTGTAAACGTGTTGAAACCCCTAAAAATTTCAGTAACCTTTATAAATGATACATCTTGGACTTGAAAGAGACTAGCATTGAATTGTTCCTAGTAGTCTTACTCATTTTACTCATCAAGTAGAGGAGATTAAAATAAGATTCACATTATGATTATTCAAAATACTGAATACTGATAGAAACGAAAGGAAAACCTTTCACAGTAATCTTGATTCTCTCTCTCTTTCTCTTTCTGTTATTAAGTTTACTTGTAAAAAATAAAAAGTCTGGCTCTTACAAAGTTTTATGATGGATGGGCAGAAAAGGAGGATGTGACAGGAATAAAGTATGAAAAGTAAAAGTAGTAGTAAGAGAAGGGAGATATGTAAACTGGAAGCAGCCAAACTTAAAGTGTAAAACTCTACACTCTACATTCTACATTCAACATTCTAGACTCTAGAATCTAGATGCTGGACACTAGACCTGGAAAATAAAGAAGAAAGTCACCAACCCAAGACTTGGGAATGAAGTGCAGTTGTATTTTAAACAGAAACGGCCAGGAGATGAAGAAGAGCATCTTTAAAATAAGAAAGAGGAAAAGAATGGGGCGGCGGAAGAGCAGTACAGTAGTTCAACGCATTACCAATGTATTGTACACTGTACATTGTACATATTCAGTGTTCAATTGATGTGTGAGTGTGACTGAATAGTAATTCTCTCGCATCATGTATATCCTTGAGCCTTGAAGCATGGAAATGAGTTTTAGTAAACTTGAAGACTGGACAGTGGACACTAGACACTAGACACTGGACACTGGACTGAAGACGGTCCTCTCAATCGATTTTTTTCTCAAAAATTCTTACACTCTCACTTTTTCTCTCTATTCTTTTGAATCTTTTTCTTTTTTTCTATGAGTTTTTAGAAAGCGCTCACTCCCCTTAAATAAAACCCATGTGTACAATGTACAATGTACATATTATGGAGATTGGAGATGCCTCATTCGAGCGAGAGGCGAGAGTATTAGTATGCAAGATATGTACAAAATGTACAGGGAAAGAAAGGATCTGTAATATGTAGAATGTAGAAAGTAGAAGCGGAGAACTTGGAAGGAGATCTCGAGCAAGTCAGTCAGAGTGTGTTGTGTGTGTTGAGCTGGAAGGTATGAGATGGGATGAAGAGCGAGGAAAAGTACAAGAAAGAGAGGAGAAAAGAAAAGGGGGAAAATGGGAAAGAATTGGATGGACGATGAACCTTTTTTCCTCTTGGTCATCTCGTCTTGAGTCTGGAGAGAGTGAAGAGAGTGAGAGAGGAAATGAATGCGTAATTCTAGGAGGCTGATGTGCTTTTGATGATATTTCCCGGTCGAGGTCCACTCGAGCGATAATGTGTCTCTGTCCGACAGCTTTCGATTTGCTTACTCTTCTTCTTCTTCTTCTTTCTCTTCTGTTCTCTTCTCTTCTGTTCTCTTCTCTTCTGTTCTCTTCTCTTCAATGAAATGAAATGAAATGCAATGTAGTGCAATCCTTCATATGATATGGTCATCTACAATCTACATTTACAACTAACGCTAAGGAGTCTAGAATATATAATCTAGAATCTAGAGGCTTGAGTCTAGGTTCTAGTTTCTAGGTGTAGGCGGTTTTGCATATATGTAAAAGTCCGCGACAAACCAGACAAGCAGACAAGTAGAAAGATAGACGGACGGCGGACGGATGGACGGTCGGTCGGACAGATAGGAGCAAAGAGATGGATTCTCCAAAATCCAACTTTTCTCATTCTCTATCTCCATCTCGACATTTTCTACTTTAAAATGTAGCTGTTTTCTTTCCTCCTCCTCTTACTTTTTTTTCATCACTCGTGTCTACTTTTATTCCTCTTCACCAGCACTTCATCATCATATCATATCATAGCATATTATTTGCATAGAAGTAAAAGGAGTAAAAGAAGTAAAAGAAAAAAGATCTGCATGGAGACTCAAAAACCAGTGAATCAAGAATTGAGAATTTCCTGAGACAAAGTTCTCGTCTGACGCCATTTACCATTTTACCACATTTGACCGGATGTCATCATTTTCAAAATATCTTTTATTTGGTGACGTCTCAGAATTTCAGAATTTCTTTCTTTCTTTTTACTTTCTACACATTTTACATGAAAATGACGACAATGATATAAAAGTATCTTTTTTTTGTTTGTCCAAAAAATTCCAGGAAGTAAAAGCGAGTTGTTTAAAAAAAATTTACAGTTTCATTGTCATCCTTTTTCCCCTTTTATTCTGGACTCTAGATTCTAGTTTTATTATCAAAGTGTTGGCTTTTAGCACACTAAAGTAGTGTAAGTTTTGTAGATATTTATACTGTATTTTTATTTTCGTCCAAGGATGAAAATTTAGACGGAACATTTTACTTGAAAAAAAAGAAAAGTTGTTATTAAAATATGATGAAAAGTAATGTGATGACTTAAAGCCCTGAAACTTGAAACAAACATCAATTTTATGAGTTCGACGATTCGACGATGCGACGGTTCGACAGTCTCATTTGATTCCGTTTTTTAAATGCAAAAACAGCATGTACTTTTACATATTATTTACACTGTTTTTGATGAATTTCCAATAATTCCAGCTCTGAAAATTGGATCACTTTATATTTTACAATTTACATGGTTCAAGTTTATTATGAAGCGTTAAATACTGTGATTCATGATTCATGTATCTACAATCCACAAATTCCTATGTCGAGCTCAGACTCATACTTGAGTGAAATTAGTATTTTTTATCTCTTGTTGGATGTACAGCGGAAAACTTGTCGTGGGTTGAATTTTGTGATCAAGTAGAATGTGGAATCTAGAATCATTTGGGAAATGTTGAAGACATGAAGAAATGAAAATGAACATGAAAAAAAAAGAAGGAGAGATTGAGATAAAAATAAAGTCAACACAGTTAGTTTTCATTAGTACTTACATTGAATTCAAATTTCAAATTTCAAATGAAGTGTATTAATTTGTTTGCTCTGAATGCCAAAAAAAGAAAAGGTATAAAAAGACACGATAAAAAAATCCCGTGTTTGAAAAATCCCAAAATAAATGTTATAATCACTTTACATATTAACTTTTGTCGTGGGTAATATTAAAATATTCATGAGGATTTACACTTACACACAACATAATATGCATTTACACTGCACACAAAAATACAGTTCTACAGTAAAAAAAAATTCTTAGTACAAATTATAAAAGAATACTCAAAGTAATTGTAAAAGCATTACTTGGCCCAAATAAAATGAATATAATATGACTCTCTGATTTCATATCTGTATCTGTATTTAAAAGACTCTGAGTGCTCCTGACGTTACCAGAAACCAGAAAAGAGAAACTAGAAACTAGAAACTAGAAAGAAAATGTATCTTGATCTTTGCATATTTATCTGTATATTCATCAACATTGTACACTGTAGATTTGTACATTTATACATACTAATATTAACATGATCTGTGCTGAAAATTCTGACGGAGAATTGGATTTGGATTTGGATAGAAGAAAAAGAAGAAGACTCAAGATTTTCTGAATTCTGGATGAAAGCCAAGAGCAGTGAATTCGAGAGACCCTCCAATTTTTCTCACATTCTCCCACATTCTCTCATTGTTTACATATCTTGAATCTTGAGGGAAAATTGTAGAATCTAGAATCTCGAAACTAGAAGCACAACGCAGTATACATTTTATATGACAAAACATTACATTATTCAGTTTCGTATACACAATACACAAACACACATGCATCACAAGTATTATTATTATTACTATTATTATTATTAGGAATATATTACACAACTCCCCTTCACATTATTACTCTCACACAAGCTCAAAGCTCAAAGCATAAAGCTCAAAACAAGAGATACGATTACGATACTTGAAAACAAAAAACTGCGGCCACCTCGCATCAACATAAAGCATAAAGTAAATACACACAAAGTATACATTATACATACATGTAAAATCCATGAGACATGTCATGCATAACTATCTGTAATCCAGTTCAATTTCTGTATCCACATTACACACATTACACATTACACTGGTTTGACATTTTTCTTTTTTCTTTTAAAAATCCATACACATTTTGGTTAAAAGTATGAAAACATTGAACACAAAGTACAAAGTACAAACTACAAACTTGAGTAGAAACAAGAAGGCCAATATTTACAAACACAACTACAAATACAAATAAAGTACATAATGTATGCAATATAAATTATATGCACACAATCATGTCATGTGTGCGTGTGTTTAAACATTCAAAATTCAGGATTCAGAATCCAGAGAACAGAAGAGTAGAAGAGTGGAAAAAGTGTAAGAGCCCAGTTGAATTTGGGATGAGACAAGAGGACAAGAGAACAAGAGAGAGAGAGAGAGAGTGGGATGCATAAATTTTTCAAAATTTGCTGCGTATGAAGCACATTAGAGATGAATCGATAAATACAAAGAGTTCTTCTTCTTGTGGTGCTTCTGTATTCTTATTCTTATTCTGTACTGTGTACTGAGGACGAGGGAATTGTCGAAGGGCTTCGGATGAGTTCTGCTTCAACAAGATATACAGATGATGGAGAATCCTGTCACGGCTCCAGCCTATGAAAAATGAAATGGGAGAGGAAGCTGGACTTCACGGCAAAGGGAATAGGAATAAGAGCATCTTATGAGTAGGAGATTGACCATGTAATACGACAGAAGTGAGCGACAAAGAGAGAGAGAGGGAGGAACTGGCAACTGTCTCTACTCTCTACTCTCTAAATTCTACAATCTACACATGTAATTCGTATACATTATACATGTAATACTTGTATGAAGTATCAAGTATAAACCTCTACAGTCAAAATCAACTCTGTCTCTTCTGTGGAAAAAAACCACTTCCATTTCCACATGTACACATTGTACATTATACATTAAACATTTGTACATACTTTGTACTTTGTACAATGTACAATGTACATTCATGCAAAAAAAAAACACAATACAGAATCCACCAACACTTTGCATTTTGTAGTTTGTAGTTTGTACTGATGATGACTCGAGTAATATTAATATTAATAATAATAATAATAATAATAGTAAGGCGACATCCACAAGTTTCATGTACAAAATAAAAAGTACAGAAAACAAGAAAAAGGACAAGACAACTTGAGAACATCAAGGCCGATGAATGTAAAAGTACAGCAGATATTGTTCAATGTTCAATGTTCAAGAGGGAGGGAAAAGAAGAGGAGCATTTTATAAGACTGGAAAAGAGAAAATGAAAATGAAAACTATGACGGTCACATAAGAATAAGAAAAAGAAAAAGAAAAAGAAGGGTACATTAAAAATACTCCAAGTCGTACTCGTACTCGTACTTTCTACTTCTTCTAACCACTCTCAACTCTCAACTCGTCTTTTCCCCCATCTCTCTCTCTTTCTTTTGTAAAAGTATTCGGAATCGGGTTCAGAGATTCTGCATAGACTAGAGTCTAGATTCTAGAGTCTTGAGTTGTCGTCCTCGTTTTCGTCCTCGTTGTCATCTGACGACGACATTTTTAGTTCTAATGTTGATTTTTCCTCATAAGGGCATTGTAAAAGGAACACTCAGACGAGGAAGAGGAGGAAGCAGAAAGCAGAAAGTAATATTGTATGTGCATTACTAAAGCTATTTTCTGACCGTTTCCTCACTGCTGACTACTGACTACTGAATAGGAACTACTGATGATATGTAATATGTAATATTGATCCACCCAAAAAAGAGAAAGAGAAAAAGAGAGGAAAAGAGTGAGGGAGAGATAAAGTGGAAAATGTATGCATGCCTACATTCTACATTCTTCCGAGTCAAAACTCAAGACTCCAGACTAGAGACTCAAGACATGGAAATGGAAATGGAGTAAAATGACATTTTTAATCTCGAAGCGTATATATTATATCAGTACCTTCATCCACATCTCTTGAACCATTTGATATCCTTTTAAATAGATTCACTCACTTTTCTCTCCCTCCTTTTGCAAACATTCACAACTCAAACCCATCAAACCCCGAACCAAACCAAACCAAACCAAAAAACCTATAGATGAGATTCCAGAGTCGTCCAGAGTGCCTCTCCGTATCTTGCTTCTTTTTCCTTAAACATCTCATCCAGTCGTCATCGTCCTCGTCTTCGTCTTACCTTGACTCGGTTCTTGGGTTTTGTTTGGTTTTGACTCAATCCCTTATGTACCCATCGCCCACAATATCATACATCACATATCATTTCATGTGCATGTACTTTTCATCTCATTTTATCTTGAGCATTGAGCATTGAACATTGAAATTGAGTATGCAGCACATGGAAAATGGGAAGAAAGAAGAAAGGAAAGGATCCGAGATCCGAGGTAAAACTCTAAAGTCTAAACTCGTGGTTTATATACTTGAGTACTTGAGTTGGTGCATTTATACAAAACTCGATGCTCGAGAATCGAGATTTGAGAGACTCGATAGAAAGAAAGAAAGAAAGAAAGAAAGAAAGAAAGCAGAATGAAAGTACAAGGAACTATTAAAAAGGAAAAGGAAAATAAATATGTATAATACTTAATACCGTACTTTTACCTATACTCGGTTTTGCTGTTTTCCTCTTTCTCTTTTAAATATTTCCATTCATCCTCTCAGTCTCACTGCATCTCTGTTCAACTTTTCGTCTAGCTCTGTGGATGTACACTGTATGTATACAAAATATGCACAAAAGACAAAAATCTATGTGTTTTCTTATATACTTATGTACTTATGTATGTCGGTACAAGTATCATGGTACATTCTGCTCTGCCGTGGTCGGTCCACGTCCACATCCACGGCAAGAGGAAGATTCGTGAGGGAGGGTTCATGTGAAATGTGTACAAGTATTTACATATTTATCTGGGTTCGTTATAATATGGCATTTTACTTGTATGTGGTATATTTTACATGGAGTTCTGTAAGAACTGTACAAATCATATAATACATCCATATATTTGAGGAAACAAGTTGCACAGTTGAGATAGATATGAATGATGGATGGTCTCTCACACGAGTCCGCGGATATTAATTAAATGAGCGACGAGAATACGAATACGAATACAAATACGAGAATACGAATACGAAACGGGATTCTCGTACTCATTCCTCACGATATTTCCCTTTAGTTTCGTATGCTTTTTCCTTGACTTGGACCAAACAACATACAAAATACAGCATACATTAAAAACAGCCCAAACTCCAAAAGGTTTGATAATGACCATATTCCTCTTGACTCTTGACAATCTCCTTATTTCACATTTCCCTCTTTCTGCATTCTAAAACATACCATAAAAATGCATAGAAATGTAGATTTATATAATAAACAGTAAGTTATAAAATGGTGGTAGATTTCAAATAAAAAGAGGAAGCTAAAAAATCTAAAAAATAAGATTTTAAATTCAGGTAGTACAAAGTACAAATTAAATACTAAATACAGAAAGCAGTACAGACTCGTTTGTTTTTAGGTTTTAGGTACTATAAAGAAAGAAGTATAAAAAATGTTTAGTACGGAGTGTAGTAAAGATATCATGTCTTTCGTTGTAGTAAGCAGTGTGCATTAATATGCTAATATGGAAATGAGCATAAAGAGAATGAGAGTTGATGTGAATAAAAAAGGAGGGTTCAGACTTGATGACTTGACACAGTTAATGAGCACGGAGGGAGGGCGCAGTCACTCGGTTGGCTGTGAACTGACTAACAAAGAGATAAAACTAAAAACTAGTTAGAGCATCCTCATTTGTCATACCAATTAAAACCACTGAGCCTCTCAAACTATCCTGCTTCCTTCGCTCTCTCTCGCTCTCTCTCTCTCTTTGGTTCTCTCTGCAAGTCAAGTCAAGAGTTGTGCAGGAGTTGAATAAATGAATGAATGAATGTCTGCCTCCCTTCTTCCTTTATCTCTCCATTCTACAGTCTACATGTACTCTGCCTTTTGCTTTGTGGCTTTGGCTTTTGTGAATAGTGATGATGAAAATTAAATGCTCTTAGTTTTTTATTCCTTCCTCTTCCATCTTCATTTGTTCGTTATTTATTATTTGTTCACTCGCTCATATATTCATTCATTTACTCTAGTATCTAGTGTTGAACATTTATGATGAATACATATTACATATTACACACACAATATACATACAAAAAGAAGAGTAGCAGTAGATGAACACATAAAAGTTATTAGTTATTAGTTAAGAGAAGGAAACCAAACCAAACCACATCAAAAGCCAAAGCTAAAGTAACAGTGGACAAAAGTGTATTGAGGATGGTGTACATTGTACAGTGTACATAGTTCTTCGTAGTAATATACTTCTCCCGAGGCTGGGTTGCTTAATAGAATACAATAGAAATTCGTCCGTGTGGGGCCTTAACCAACTGACTAATGAGCCGCATGAACACAACAACAACAAATGACTGTATTTTATTATTATCATTATTATTACTGTTTTTGTTATTAATCATATGCATGGTCGCGGTTGGAAGATCTAACTGTAAGTCTATCTTTTATCTTCTATATTCCAATGAATTGAATGGAGTAGATAAGAGTTCTCCGTTCTTCAGTTCATCTTCAGTGCTGTAGCTTACAGAGTTTAGTAGACTTGTAGTATGTAATATGTAGTGTTTGTAGAGCTTAGGAAATGAGTGCTGACGTATTATTAATTGTGATGAGTTTCTCAATGGAAAATATCAGGCTCCAACTTCCAACTCCAACTGCGGTGTCAATTAAGCAACTAAGTAGTAGAAAGAGAAATGGAATTGATTCCTCTCGCTTGGAAATTACTTGCACAAGCAATGAGCAATGATACAGAGTTGCTTACAACCATCATGGATCATGTAAAGTATAGAAAACTAAGAGTATGGAACAAGTGTAAAATGTAAAGTGTAAAGTGTATGGAAAGAACTTGTGTGTAATTTAGATGGTAGACAATAGACAAAAGATACAAATGATCACAATGTTGCTTTAGATCATCATCACACCAATACCAACACCAACTGGAAGAGAAGACCATGTATTATACAGTGTACAAATTCAAACAGAACCGAACAGTTAATACAGTGCTCAATTTACGATACATACAAACAACAGGATTGAGCAAGTGTTCAGTGTTCAAAGCTCCCTTCATTGACACGATAATTAAGAAAATCGCCCCCAGTCATGTAGCTCTGCTTCTTTTCGGCTAATGTCTCATGTACAATGTGCAATGTACAGTCAAAGCAAAGTAAAGTAAAGTCGAGTCAAACCAGAACCAGACCGAAGGAAAACAAAACAGATTGGAGTAAAATGTAAAAGGCAGATGAAATCAAAGTGATTCTGTGAATGCTAATGAGCACTGGCGCTGGCTCTGGCTTTGACTTTTTGTTCTCTCCTCTTTGACTCCTCGCAATCTGGTCGTGTATCAGTAATGCTAATAGCACGTATTAACTTACAGCCATTTACAGTGTATCTATATCTCAGCTTCTTTATATCATGTATGTAAATACAAGTACAATTACAAATACAAATAGAAACAAGAGGCATGAGATGGATACTCAACGGGAACTTTAGAGACTTGTACAGTATACATTTTGTAGATGCTACACTTTACACACACTTGTCGATGTCGACTTGGACTTGGCTTTGTTCTGCCCTCAAAGCCAATTTGAACAATACAGATCATCGTTGTTTAATTGGCTTACTCCCTCGTTGTTCTTGTTCTCCTTGTTTTTGTTTTTGTTTCTTTCTCTATTTGTTCCTCCTCATCTTCTGTTTTGTGCACTCTGTTTTCTGTTTTATACATGTACTTTTTACTTTGTTCTCTCTAGGCTTTGAAAATAAAGGCATAGTTCACTTCACTTCATTTGTCTGACAGACACATTCACTCATTCAGCATTCAACTAAAAAAACAAGTCCAAAAACTTTGACTTCCAACTCTGTGATTTAGACTTTAGACAAATAAGTACAATACAAAATACAAAATACTCTTGGTCGTAATTGTAATTTTAAGTACATTCATCATGTATCATGTATCAAGTATATTTTACATTTAAAATGTTGTACTATTTTCTATTTTATGCTGTAAGAGATGGAGTGAGTGTTACATATGCTTTTAAAGCTCGTATTTAGAATTTAGAATTTCGACTGTGTATCATCTCCCTCTGTCTTTTTGCTTGTTCATATTAATGACTAACGACAAAAAGGGAATCGTTGACTTTGGCTTTGACGCTGACTCTACAATTTTTGTGTAGGATGTTGAGATGCTTAAATTTTTTTTTGTGTGTATATGTACAATGTACAAGCAAATACTAAATACTAAATACATCTTGTCTCTTTTTTTCATGACTAATGATTTGATGATGATCATTAGGTGCTCGAGTTGACAATGGCAATGAGGATGGCGATGGAGACAAGGGATGGAATAAAATATAATTTGTTAATTTTTCTTTTCTTTTCCTTGTACATTGTACAGTGTACATTGTATTTGTATGTTTTTTCTACTTTGTTTCTACATTCTAAATTATACATGGAAGGAGCAACACTATTTTTGTGAATTCATTGTCAATGTTGTTTTGTTTTGTTTGTTGATAATTGTGTAGAGTCTGGAATACGGAGTATGGAGTTATGTAAAAGTATCTACAAATTAAACAAACGGAGAAAGAGATCAGAAAAAGTGAAGGATCGTCAAAGTTAAATTCAAAGTCTCTTCTTTTGAAAATGAGTAATCATTTTTTCAAAAGCTCCTGAAGTATCGTTTGCAAATTACCTCATCCAGATCCAGATGAAATGAAATAAATACAAATGAAGCTTTTTTTTGCAAAGGCTGATCATTTTATTCACATGTTATGTAAAATGTTGATGTGGAGAAATGAGGAGAAAATAAAATTCAATTCAACTCATCATGATGAGAATCATCATAATAATGAAGCAGACCATTAGCTTGTATAAGTTACTCATCTCTTTGTGTAAATCCCTCTTTTCTGTCATCTGTACTCCTCATCCTCTTTTCTAATCATTTTCTTGTGTCTTTCTGTCTTTCTGTATTTTCTCTGTATCTCCCTGTTTCATGTGTACTTTGTACTCATTTGTGTGCATAAGTCACTGTTTCCTCTTTTTGCTGTTTGTCATTTGTGCATTATCATTATTTTCATTATTTTTTTCAGGCTCCTTCCTAGTCTTCCTAGTTCCTAGTCTTTCAAGTCATTATGTAAATGAAAGTAGTAAACATTCTGATAATGACCATGTTTAAACAAGAACAAGAACGAGAACGAGAACAAGTTTTATTTACTACTCAATCCTTAGACTAGTAAAGTAATTCCATAGTTGACATTATGTACACATGTGTACTTTTACTTGTGTTTGGATTTGCATTTGTCCATAGTCTTTTTCACTCTGTAACTCGACAATTGTACAATTTGACGACATGCCAACTCGTCAAGAAATTGTAGTTTTGAATTCGAACTAAAGGATTATTGTAACTCATTAACTTGCGTCAATTTAATCCCAGTGTACTTAAATTTTAAATACTTTGCATCGGGATCTTTGTTATCTTATACTTTATACTTTATACACGTGTAATTACAAGAACAGAGAAAAGACGAAGAAGAAGAAAATCTGTGACAGCTCTTTAAATCCTCAGTACATAATAATAATCCGTTGCATAAAAATTAAAAAACTAGAGGAGAAAAAGCTTAAACTATTTCATAAAATATTCAACTTTTTAAATATCATTTTCAAATATTTTTAAATGGGAATGTAAAAGTTTTTTTTGTTATTACACGTTTTTGATGAAAAAAACAAAGTACTTCTGATAGAAACTACTGTAAGAATTTTTAAACCCTGATTTTAATCGTGCTTTTTTTCCTGTGCGTATTTTTCTTTATTTTTTTTTTATTATTAAAGTGAAAGTAAAAGAAAATAGGAATGTGATGAATGGGGAAAGGACAAGAGTTTTCTGTTCTCAAGTACTTATTTATAGTATTTTCAGGAAGAAATTTTCACTTAAATTCATTCTTCAATGAGCTTTATATAAAAGTTAACGAGAATCTTTCTCCGATTTTTTCTTGACCCTTTCGTTTTTTGATAGAGGTAGTCAAGTCGAGTGCTAGTATGTTTTTTGAGAAAATAAACTGTGAATTTCATCCATGATGAATGAATGTGACAAATTTTAACTGCTTGCCTTTCAATTTTCAATTTTCAATGTCCAGTGTTCAGTGTTCAGTCTGCCGTTCTAATCCTAACCTTTTTTTGTAAGCGTACCTTTATTATTTCTGATATAATGTGAATATTAGTTTACTTTTAGATTTTAGATTGTACATATTTATCTACATGGAATTTTTCTTTTACTTTTGTACATGTTATGTAACATATGTAATGTGTAACATATTATGAAATTGTGGTTGATTGTATAATCCAGATTCAAGATTGAAGATTGGGGTGGACATAAATGTTATAGAAGAAAGTTGCCAAGGACTTATTATTATTATGAGTCGTTTCCTTTTCTTGTTTTTTTTTCTAAATAATAACAGGGGATCTGTACAAAAATTTATATACCTGCTGCCCAAATGTTTGGATATAATTTCTGGAAGAGAATGAGAAAAAGCCCGAGAGTCAAGAGTCGAGTAAACGAATAAACGAGTCAAAATAAGGAGAAAACCAAGGACCAACACAAGTAAAGTCTAGAGTCCACAGAGTAAAGAGAAAGAAAAGAAAGGAGAGAGTGGAGAAGAAATGGTTAGGATTTGAAAATCCTCTTGAAATTTGAGATTGGTGCTGGACGCACTTAGCGAGCCAATAATATGAAAAATGCCTCATTCAGTTTGCCTCTCATCCCGAGCTAAATTGATTCTTCAAGTACCTATGAACGCTGTTCCTGCTTTTGCTCCTTCTTTTGCTTTTCGATGGTTCTTACAAACCTTACAAAGAAACTTTTCGGTAAATGTCCACCTCCTTTTCTCTTCTGTTCTTCTGCTCTCTTCTGTTCTGCGTACATGTTGAATGTTGAATGCAGAATAGTAAATAGAATGTAGAATACAGAGTGTAGAGTGTAGAGTGTAGACTATGCTGAAAATCAAATTCGAGATTCGAGACTTCTGCTTGAATGATTAAAATAATCACTCTATTCCAGCATCTGCAGCTGAGTCTTATTGAATGAAAAAAAAGGAACAAGAAAGAAAGGAAACTTTCAAGTTTCCAAGTCGAGTCTAGAGTCTCCAGTCACCATTTTTTTACCAGTTTTTACTTTAGTTTCCCAGTTAAAAACACAAGTACATTCGTACGTATGCATTTTCAATTTTCAACGTCCATATTTCAGGATACATATTTCTAGACGATGTTTGACATACAAACTGTACGTTGTACATTTTTGAATTTTGTATAGATTATAGGTTTTATGTGGACTGTAGACTTTGGACTGCGGACTGAATAATATGGTCTATTTTTCCAAACAGGAGGGAAAATATACAAAATCCCATTACCAAAGTCTTGAATCTCATAATAAAAAAATATACACGATCACATTCATTTTTTCCCTTTCTCTTTCCATTTTTCTGGTGCTGGTTTTAGTTTTGGTTCTGGTTTAACTATGGATATAATAATAATAATAATAATAATAATAACAGAATAAGAACAAGAAGAACAAGAAGAAGAAAAATCCAAGAATCCAGACGGATGGTAAGTAAACTTTTTCTCTCGTCTCCGTCTAGTCAAGTCAAGTCGAGTTAAGTCAAGCCCAGTTGACTGGAGTACAGTGGAGTTTAGTTTATAGTTGAGCTGGTCTGAGTTGAGTTGAGTTGGTTTATTCCAGTTAAGAGTAATGTATGAATGCCACGTCTATACATGCATGCATATACATGTGTATTTTTTAGATCTAGTTCTAGTTCTAGCTTTGTATTATATAGCTTGTAGTTTGTACATTTTATATTGTACATGCACTCGAATTTCTCCCCATTCTTCCTCCTCCTTTTTTTCTCAATTTCCCTTCAAATTTTTTCTGAGTTACGATGAAACCATTAAATGCTTTAAAAGCTGACATTTTTCTTCAACAACACATTGACTATTGACTACACAAGAGAAAAGAGAAAAAAGAAAGAGTTTAGGTTTACTTTCCCCGTGATTTTTACTCTCTCTCTCTCTCTCTCTCTCTGCCTCTCTCTTGTTCTTTCTTTCTATTTTCTCTCTTTTTTCTCTACTTCTAGAATTCAGATATATAGATATACATCCCTTAACAACTTTGCCCTTCTCTTCTCTTCAAAATTGCCATTTATTTCTAATAGGTATCTCTCACTTTCTCTCTTTTACTTGAATGCGATCATCCTGAATCCTGAATGTGAATGGCGAGCTTTTGAACAGAGAGAGAGAGAGAAAGAGAAAGCACTGGAAAAACTCAAGTAGTAAGTAGTAAAACTCGTAGAGTATTAGAGAGACAGAGAGACATATAGAGAGAAAAGGGAAAAGGGAAAAAAGTCTGACATTAAAGAAATATTTTATAAATGGATTTACATGGGATTTGAGATGCAATGGGTGATAAAATAAATAATAATTGGTTCGATGGAAATCGACAGTTTATGTATCTAGTATCTACATTCTACGTCCATGTGCATGTGAGAATCGGAATCGGATTCGGAATGTGAATGTCTAATGTAATGTAATGTGTGACTGGGACTGGGAGTTTGAGTGTGGTGGAAGTAAAGTGATGAGTAAATGGTGATGGTCAGTGGAAAAGAACACTTGAGAATGGGTTGACTACCAACGGATCATCCTGGCTGAATGAATGAATGAATGAAGGAATGAATGGCTGGATGGACTGGACTGGATGGAGACGATTTTGACCAAAAAAGTAAGAGTGCATAGGATGAAGGATGTAAAATGTAGAGTGTAGAATGTAGAGTGTGGAGTTTAGAATGGTGAGGATGAAAATCTAGGAATAACCATTAGATCTCAAAGCACCCATTTTGTCCACTAGAAGAGACACCACGGAGGAGTCTAAGTGTCTTAGCTACATCTTTTTCTGTATCTATATCCATATGTGTAAATATGGTGTATGCACATTACATCCTATCTCTTTCTCTTGTCTAACCAAAAGGGTTTCTCTTTCCAGTTCACTCCACACTCCTGTATTTTTTATTCTACATACACTGAAAGTTGAAAGTACATGGAGAAAATTCTGGGAATACTTTAAGCTGCCTCACTGGACAAACAAACACATTTGTCCATACACACACACACACTAAACACATGGATGATTCTAATATAACTCGTATCGTAGACTGTAGATATCTCTGTCTTCTCTGTCTTCTCTATTTATGTTTATACTTGTGGATGTGGAATCTAGAATCTAGAATCTAGAATCCAAAATCTAAAATCTTGATGTAAATACTTAGCATTAGAAGAAGAAAAACCAAGTGATAATACAGACACGTATGTTTTTTTTTGCTTTTCCGTGAAAACATTATATTGAAAGAGGAACAAGGAAAAAATCACTCTTTGTAAATACATATAGATTTTGTATGTATGGATTTAACTGGAACTGGAACTGGGAAAAGACAATCCAATGTGATGCAATGTATGAAAAAAAAACCATGTACAAAATACATGTAGGTGAAGACTGGCAACTGGACATGAATATATGTACGTATTAAAGGATGTAACTTTTCACAGTTTCTAACGACTGTGCACCGTTTTCCCTTTCTCTTTGAAGCTCTCTTTTAGAAATAGAGGAAGAAAAGGAGACATTTGCTCGTTTGTTGGTTGTTGGCTGGTTGAGTCCAAAGTTTTCAGAGTGTGAGAGTGTGAGAATGGGAATGGGACTGGAGATGCCATTTAACAGGTCATCTCTGCTGGAAAATTGTGAGGATTAGGTGAGGAAAATGGCGTTTGGGGCCTGTCTTTTCAAATTTCCATATTTTTCACCAACATTTCTAGGGATCAACTTGGATCGTCTTAAAATATTTCAAGCACGATTCGGTCAAGATTCACCCTTTCTTTTTTTCTCTCTTTCTTTTTCCTCTTTTCGCGTCTTATGTCACGCTATTTTGTCCGCAGAGAGAGAGAGGGAGAGAAAACTACATGTATCTTTTTTTGCTCTGCTGTTCATTGTCTATGGGTTGAATAAGTAAAAGTATTTATATAAAGTATACAATGTACAATGTACATTGAAAGTACGATAAATTTTGCTAGTTAAAAGTATGCATGACGACAACAACGTAGACATGACACTATTTTATGCAGTAATCGGTTTCGGTTTCGGTTTCGGTTTCAGTTTTCAGTTTTGTCCATGTAATATTGAAAAGAGAGGGAAATTCAAAGCCATGAATGTAGTTAGTTCTGAATGCTCAATACAAATGTGAAGAGTATCAATGCTTTTCCTCTTTTTAGGAAGCGAAGCTGACTATTGTTATACTCGTGTCCGTCCGTCCGTCCGTCCGTCCGTCTGTGCACAATATGTATATAAC
>JABASP010001888.1:0-24424 GCA_019776565.1 Sminthurinus signatus | reverse complement strand
AAACAAGTGTGTGTAGAAAATAGAAAAGAGATAGACTGTAGACTGTAGTGGATTGAGCATTACGCATGGAGTTTTTTCACCATGACTTATTCATTGGACGAAAGTGCAGGAACTTGCATGCACCTGTTTAAATTATCCATGATTCAGTTTTATCCACCTTTAGCCATAAATGAACCGGACAAGGAGCAGAGCAGACCCGTCGAGACTAGAAACGAGAAACGAGAAACGAGATACGAGTCACGGTAGCACAGAGTACAGAGTACAGTGGCACGTCATGCTTATCCAAATCGAAACCGAAATCCAAATCCAAGGCAAGCCTAGCACTACATTGTATATTGTACATTGTGTATCGTGTATTCAAAGTCTCTTTTAATAGGAGCTTTTCATCAGTTCTGCGCAAACATATGTGTGTATGCATATGTACAAACGGACCAGCTAACTAAATTATACACGTATAACATTTCTCCCCAAGGCACCAAACTCCCAACTTGAAAGTCAATTTCTCTTCTATCTTCTCCAATTCTATAGTTGTATGTACAGTTTATGTATCCTATATGCTTGTATATTATGTACTGTGGATTGTGGATAGATTATACATGTAGATTCGGGTTCAATTTGAACTTTATTTCATTTCAATCAAACTCTCTAGTCCTTTCTCTCTGTTCCACATGCATCGGAACCGTTTTCCCAATGATAATATTGAATTTCCCTCTAATTAATTGAGTATATTATCTGTTCAGAGAAAGAGTAAACATATCTGCCTTTGACCAAACTCCCTGTCCTAATAGTGTAAAACGCACAATATACAATATACAGTGTACACTATACAGTGTACAGTGTACAGGGAAGGGAAAATATACTCTTCAACACGACAACATTAAAACTAGCATTATATCTATCTTATATAGATAAATTTACACAGTAAAACAGGTATTAAACTGTACACATATTTATTTATGTTTTGTATACACCTAGTATTATGTAAAACGCGTTATCAAATGGTTTAAAAGAATGTTTACTACATTGATTGACTAGAAGGAACGATGTAGAATGTAGATGTGTAGCTGATAAAAGTGTAAACTCCATGTGCACTGTGTATTGTATAGCCGTACAATGTGCATTTAAAAGTATATGATGGCCATCATGAAGGAAGGGCATTTTCCATTTGCCGAATAAAAAGGATGGAAGAACATGTTTCGTGCTTTGGTTTTCCTTGCCGTGGTTTAACTTTTAAAGAGCCTGGAGCTTCAAGTCAAAAATAGGAGATGTCCAATACCAATGCCAATGCCAAAATGCCAACGCATTTTAAGCAATGTCCAGATGAAAAGTCAACTGGGATAATATAATAAACATGTCATGTGGACGATAACGAAGGCGAATGCGAGGGTAGTGGTGGTGATGACTGCTGTCGACTGTCAACTGTCTGCTGTCATGACGACGAGGGGTTTACCAATTTTGTATACAAAATCACAAACTCATGTACATTGTACATACATACTTGAAATGTACGATATACTCTATAATACATTATGTATATTATATATGACACTGTGAGAATTGGACATTCAAATGGACGTGTTGAAAATGAACAACACTGAATAAAGTTTAAAAAAATCTCGTCATGCTCCATGTCAATGAAAATGTTCCATACTCAGCGTGCACAATCCTCAATCCTCAATTCTCGGTTCATCGGCCGATGCCCTTACTATTTATTATACAACGGTTTTAACTTTCTTTTACACACTATACTCTACACTCTACACTATAGAACAGTTATGAAACAACAAGGCTATTCAATTTTCAAAAATTACTCAATATTTTTGAGCTCATCTTTGTTTTGATTATTATTATTATTTCTCCCGTTCTTTTGTCTTCCCTCTTCTTCCGTCTCTTCTTTCTTTTATCCTTTTTTGTAGGAAACCTCAAAGTCAAAAGTGGAAGAGAGTAGACACAAAAAGAAAACATTATTCTTTTTACTCTAAAGTAGAGCTTATGTCTATTGTATATTGTACATAGTATATATATATATATATATGTACTCAATACTCAGAGTGGAAAGTAAGAGTGTTAGGATGTCAGGAACTGGGAGCTCAAAGTGAGGGGAATGAAACTGTAATATTTTCTTACTGCGTCTCCTCTAGCTCATCCATTTTGTTTTTTTAGTTCTCACTCCTCATCATCATCATGTATAATGTACAATGTACACTGTATTGTATTGTACATGTTTGTGTGTACCATACGATTCTCTCTGCTCTCTACTTACTACTTACTATCTCTTAGTTTTCTCGTTAGCCCTTTCTGACTTTTGACTCTTTTTGTCTCTTGACTCTCCAGTAGACTTAAGCTGGTTTTTCTACATACTTTTTGACTTGACTCTCTCTCTATCTCTGATTCTGATTCTGAAAGGCTTTCTCCATTCTCGTTCCTCCACGATGTTCAATGTACATTGTACATGTTGTCTCTAATGGCATGTGCTGAAAACAATGCATGTGCTTCTTTTTCTTGGTTCCAGTATAAATTATAATGATTATGTATTTCAGGGGTCGGAGTATCCAAGATATGTGATACACTATAGCATACATGTATGTACAATGTACAAAATAAGATGTATATGTTTGGTTATGCTTGTAAAAATTGCTCAAGGGCTCCTTCTTATCTAGATTCCAACTACGACTTGGGCGACTCTTTATAAAATATCCCCAATCCTCAGTTTATACTCACAACAACAACAGCAACAACAACAACACCACAACCATCCAGATCCAACCAAAAATGAAAACTTGAACAAGTTGTGTATGGCATCTTCTCTGAATTTGGGATTCTTCTGGATAGTGGATACTGGATCCTCGGAACTGGGTAAAAAAGAGAGAGAAAAGCTGAACCGATAAGCCGACCGCATGGCATAGCTTGGCATGACTTGCCATGCCGTGGCATGACTTGGTATGGAAGAGAAATAGAAATAGAAGGAGGGAAGCGGGAGAGAGATACGACTATAATCATGACTATGACGGAGGCTGTTATTATTTATGTACATAACTTTTTGCCTCCTCATGTTTTCCTTGCTCATCCTCCCCATACATAATACACAATACATAGGCAGATAGGCAGATAGCTAGATAGATATTTAGCGGGATACATAATTCGAATGGCATCTACTATCTACTGTGTACCATGTACAGTGCACCACGTAGTATCCTGAAGAATGTTCCTCCTCACACGTATTTCCTCATGGTCGGTCTAAGTAGACACAATTTACACACACAAACACACATACAGAAGCAGACCGTGCACATGGAAAGAGACAGCGTGTGTATGTGAAAGAGAGTTCGGGGAATGTTTCCACTTTCCACTTTCTACATGGTGCATGCATGAGGTTCCTTTGGTAGGACACGGGATATCAAATATCATATTCAACTTCCCTTCCCGTCCGTTTCATATGCATGGATGTAGGATGTGGATATGGACGTGGCTGTAGATGTGCGTTGGTAGGAAAGAGTAATGGACTCTAATGTTGTGTAGTGTTGTGTGCTGTACTGTAGTTTAGTTTAGTGTAGCCTTCCTTGTGGATTGGATTGGATTGGATTGTGGCGGTAGTGAGACGGCATTATTTTGATTTATACAACACCGACATCAGTTCATTACATTATCTTTTCGGTCTCTATTCTGTGTACAGTGTACAATCTGAATGTAGTCTGTAGTCTATGTTTATATACTTTACACTTTAGACTCTACACTTTCTCCTTTCTCCTCTCTCTGGCTAAATAAGTACAAAATATAGAATATAGAATACGCTCACTTATATCAAGGATGTTAATATGGTGCATGTGTATCATATTTATCCATGTACACTGTACAATGTACACTTGCCACAATCCTACTCCCTACGTTTGTCTTACTTTCTCCAACTATTTATTTATTTATATATTTATTTAGTTTAGCATACCAAACTTGTAAATTCCATGTGAGTCAAAATTGTATCAGTCTCTATCATGTATTATATTGTAGCCCAAATATTTATGTGGACAAGAAGACAAGCAGAACAGCACAACAGCAGACAAGTAGAGAAGGAAGACAACGAAGAAGTCTGTTAGCCTTGTTAGCATATCTTCATTTTCTTCATTTCACTTCAACAACATACATAATAATAATAGTAATAATAATCCAACTCTGAATTCCAAACATTGCCACAGTTTTCCACATACGTGAATGCATATAAACACAACCAGAAGGAAGAATGAAGAATGAAGCATAAGAGCGGGAAGGAAAGGAAAGTGATTCAATGTTTGGTTCAAGACTTGTACATTCTATATTGTACATTGTACATACGTGTACTCATCATCAGTGAAAGCTTGGAAGAAACGTAAATGCATGTACTGTTTTGTATTGTACTGTCGGATTCGGATATCCATGTACGTGTAACATCTAAAAGCATGGTTCAGTACCTACATGTTACATAATACATGTACAATGTACAATGTGCAGGCATACTCTTGGGCCACGACCACGAATAAATTACGAATAACGAATTATGAATTATGTGAACGAGGTACGACTAACGAGCTACCACACTCTACGCTCTACACTCTACACTTTAGACGGTCGACTGTACACTGTACATTCTGGATTCTAGATTCTAGAGTCAAAACACAAACCATAATATAAAGACAGTAGAAACACTGGTACAGTCAACCACGGTATAAAGTATAAAGTATAACCCCTGGGAAATTTTTTTACACCACATCAATATTGGTATAACTTGGATGCACCGTAGTTGTACACTGCACATTTCCCGTGTACATTGTACTTTGTACATTGTACATACAGACATGTGCATGTGTATACTTACTTAGTATATTGAGAGCATGTGTATCAGGTTTTTTGAGTATGCAACTTTTCTCACTTTCACTTGCACAGGATCTAGAATCTAGAATCTAAAATCTAGAACCTAGAACCTAGGATCTAGGCCAAATTCATGAACATGTTATTATGAAGTGAGTATTATGAAGAGCATGTTAAAGTAGAGAAAGAGGAAAGAGAAAAGAGGAAAGAGACGACTTCAAAACACTGAAACACTGAAAACCCACCCGTAAGCCTAAAACTTCCAACTCCCAACTTTCAACATCCAACATCCAACCTCCAAAATAATGACGAGCTTCATGTTCTTCATCTACAGTAACATTTTATGCATATTATATATTACATTATGCCTTGTGTATGAAAATATAACATATACATGTACAATGTACAATGTACATTTATGTATCATGTATATGACGTGTTGATGTATGCATAATACATGGATTAAAATTAAAGCCAGAGAGAGAGAGAGAGAAAGTTAGAGAGTCAAAAGTGAGTGGAAGAGCTGAAATGAAAAACTTGTAACTTGTAGAACAAAACCCTCAACAAATTCTCTATTCTATCAGCAACATAATACAATATGTAGGAGATACTAGAAACGAACCATTCCATACAAATATTATTTTTAATTCTACTTTTCATATAGTTAATTTGTGTGTGTGTGGATGCGTGTATGTAAGCGTGTGTGTAAACCTTATGTATACTTATATTTGATGAATCCACGTACATATATTAATGTACGTGGTGGTTTTTGTGGAGATGGTAGGGAAACTAGAAGTGGAAGTGAAAGTAGAGTTTGAATGCTTCAACCACAAACAGAGACAGAGACAGAGACAGTGAAAGAGATGTATGTTTCATGTTCAATGTTCATGCTCTTGTTTTTCTTGTACATCTGTATACAGACGGAAGAAATCTAGAGACTCGAGACTAGAAACTAGAGAAAAACAGACGAGGAAAGAGAAAATGTAGAGAAGGAAAGTGGAAGAGAAAGAAAAGCAGCCCGAGGGTTCATTAACACACCATCAAATTATCTCATCCAACCTAAAGTCTCCTATTCCTTCCTCTCTCCCTCTCATTCCTATCTTTTTCACTCTCCTTGTACGCCGTACGCCGTACGCCGTACGTTGTATATCATTCTCAATGCTCCATGTTCCATGCTCAATCCTCAATCCACAATCCACAATCTTTTCATTTCATCTTCTTACCTTACAGTAATTTTATATTCTGAGGATGTTCCCCACTCGCTCTTTCACTCTCCACTCTCCACACATTTCCACCCGAGAGTATTACTATTATTATTACAACTCCTACTCTTATTCCTACTTTCTACTTAACCCGAAGGTACTCAACTTTCACCAACCACCAGCCAACCAACAACCCAACAACTAGACTATGCTACTATACTGTGGTACGCCATGTGTATATTTTAGTTATACAGTGACGGTATTATATAGTAGTAGGTTAAAAACTGTACACTGTACATTGGTTAAAGTCAGAAACAACATAATATTTTTTATCATGGAGCTACACAGACTTGCTGGATTTTGTCTGCTCTCCTCTTGCACCATGTACAATGTACAATGTAGAATGTACATTACACATTACACATTGTACGGGTGCATTTGTAGGATTGTTATCTTCATAATCAGGAAGTGAGGTAGTCAACAAACAGTAAAATCCCTTGGGTTAACAACAACAAGCAACTGCATGTACAATGTACATTATACATGTGCACATGTACAAAAACCCACCTGCTCAGAGTTTAGACTTTAGAATTTGGATTTACACCGTGTAATAAGATTGATGAAAAGTCATTTAGAAAATGAGGATTTTCACGATTGTGATGATGATGAGCTGTACAATGTACAATGATGTTTAGGATATAAACAATAAACAAGAGGCTCCAACCAACATTGCTCCCAGTTTCCTCGTAACCGTAACCGTAACCTTGTTAAAGCTTCACTGCTTCAATGCTTCAATGCTCCAACCAACCAACAAGCGGAAAATCTTGTTTTGTTTAAAAATGTGTTGCTAAATTTTTAAATACGGTAGGTAAAATCATCTGTTGACTGTCAGCACAGCTCAATGTCCATAATAGAATGAGCAGAGAAAATTAATGATGATGATCATTAATTTTATGAATACAAGTACAAAGTACAGTGCACAGTGTAGGAGTACAAGTATAGGAAAACAAGAAACAGAACCAGAAAAAGGTTTTACAAGGATGAAGATATTTTCCTCCTACTCCTCCTTCCCTGTTCATTTGTTTTCTTGGAAATGAATAAATAGTCACATTGTCATTAAATGAAGTCCTGAGGACCCAGGAAAAAAAGGTTAACTACATTTTGGATAAAACATGGGTAAATGAACTACAAGAGTTGAAGATGAAAATGAAAATGAAATACTGGGAAAAGAGAGAGAACCTATTGTCTAAATTTCCACCACAGTAGAGTATTATCAAGTACAGAGTACAGAGTATAGCGTATGAAATAATAGTAGGCTCCAGGCTTTTCTATATTACAACATTTCACAAAATTACATCCCTATTATTATATTTCTATTTTTCTTGCCTCTACTTTCTTTCTTTCTTTCTTTCTTTCTCCCCATGTATCTGTGTTGGTTGCTCTGTTTTTATATTTATGTTGATGTTTTTTGAAAAGGTTCTGTCTGGATTCCACTCTGTGGATTTGGATTTTTGGATTCATATGTGATTCATAATTCATGGTATGCGATCATGAAATTGGTGCTGTGGGCAATCTACAGTCTACATTTTGCATTCTACATTCTACATTTCTATACAAACTTTAGACTCTAGACTCTCCACTTTCCACTCTGAACTCCGAATATCTACGTAAATGTAAGTAGTACTTGTTTGCTCACTACAGGCGGAGAAAGATAGATATTAACTTACTCTTTTCTTCTCCATTTCATACCATCCTCTGCTACTCTATGCTCCACTCTCTATTCTCCATTTTCTGTTCTCCATTCTCCATATTATTCATGGAATTTGGGATTGAATTGAAAAAAAAACCAGTTCAGTTTAGTTTGGTTCAGTGCATTGAGAAAATCGCACCAACTTGGCAATCTACGCAAAGGTAAAAGGAGTGAGAATTGCACACTGTATACTGTATATTATACACACACTTTTGTACAGCCTCACATGTAACTGAGCATTGAAAATATAGCATATTACAAAGGAAGTAAAGTGAAGAGTGGAGCATACAGCATACAGCACAGTATTCCGTTCCAGGGCAAAGGGAACAAATAACAAATAGCATACATCTCCTGATGGTAGAATGAAAAAAGAAGCCTTTAGCGTGTTTTTTTTCTTTGCTTCCTCATTTTCTTTGTACGAGGACAGAGAGGAATGAACACACGAATCCACCACGGTACAATCCCCATTCACCATTCACATGTGTAGATTTTAGATTGTACATTGTACATGTAGATGGACGGGTGTGTTCAATGTTCAATGCTCAATGCTCAATCTTCAGTGTTCTACAGATACACTCCATTCTCCATGTTGTGGTGTACAAATGGGAAATGGTAGTGAATTACGCACGTGTTCATTTTCCTCCATGAGAGCAACCTTATTAAATCATAATGAGGCACATGAAAAAAAAGAAATTGAGAGAGAAATCTGTGTACACTGCACACTGCACACTGCACAGCCCAACATTGAGGAGAGGAAAACGAAAAAGGGTAGAGAAAGGGATAGAAAAAACAAACCAAAATAAAAGGAGGAGAGAAAAATGAGAACCAGAGAAATCTCCTCATCTTGCGTCTGATGTAGATATGTATATTTTATGTACTCCAAATGTAATTTTCTCTTGAATATCTTATGTCATGTACATTACAACATTACAGCACGACACAGACACACAAGACAGGGAAACCTCTCCCTCATTTTCCTCATGGAGCTTAAAACATTCACAAACACACTTTGTGCAAGTGACATACGTCTTGCATTCTGAATTCTGAAGTCTGAATTCCGGATTCAGCATTTGGTATTCATTCAACTCAAATTGAAAATTCAGGGTCGAGATTTCCCCCAGTGGATTTCTCTTCATACTTTTTTGTACTACATTTTACTTTTGAAAATGCTAATTTTTTTCACCTTGGACTCAAGAACCCTCTTGTCCTCTTTTATCCACCTTAAACATGATACACAACACAAAAATCCTGAGTGCACAACTACGTTTTGGATGCAAGTTGCAAGCCAACAAAATGCTTTCTCTTTCTCAAGTATATAATGTATAAATCTCAAGTGCGCACGTGTATCAAAATGAATAAAACTTTTTTTACTAGTTAAAATTGCATAAAACATTTTCCGTGATGATCACGTAAAAAAACATGAAGCATCAAGAATCAACAATAAACAACCAACACGGGCCTTTGAGATTGATGAATTAATATTACCTTGAGAATTGAAATTCAAGTTTCTATGACTCCGAATCTGTCTATATAATCTGTCTACAGTCTTCTAAAATTATGGAAAAAATCAAAAGGTCTAGTTAGAAAGTTTATTTTGTTGTAGCATGTTTGCCAGTTTTCGCAATGTTAAACTCACAGCATAAAATTGCAAATCTCTTGGAAATATAATTGAAAATAAATGCACTATTTTTTTGCTTGCACATTCTACAGGAAATTTGTATCTCATCTCCGTATAGTTTTTGAAGATGGAATTTAGCCGAAACTAGAACGGAATCTCAGTTGAAGCAGATCGAAAGATACTGAAAATATCCATATACATATATACTGATATATACATGTAAATGCACATACATATTATATATCTGTAAATCTCTCTCTCTCTCTTCAATGAAATTACTGTGCAGATAATAGAATTTTTAAATAGATGTCGTATTTCTTCTCTACGCTCTGCCTCACTTCTCAGTCTACTCAATTACTAGTTGAGACTATTGGAGAAAACTAATGCAGAAGACTGAGGCTGAGACTGAGACTGAGACTGAACGTGCAGTAAAAACGAAAAAGGAATTACTCCATCGAAAAAATCTAAAGTCTGGTAGAGCTGGCAGTGTTTTTCCCTCCTTCCTGATCACGAAGCACGAGTCTCGGAGTTTATTTCTTCTGGTGTCAGTTTTTCTCCGGTCCTTTCTTTCCGTCTTTCCGTCTTTCCCTCAGACTCTCTCTCTCTCTCTGTTTTTTTCTGATGCTTTCACTTTTTTCACATTTCCCGTTCTCCATTCTCCATTCTCCGTTCTCCGTCCATCGATCGATAACTGAATGAACAAACTCAAACAAGATATCTATCTATCTATCCATCCATCCATTTATATATGTGTATGCTCTCTGCACATACGTGCATGTGTAAAATATACATGTCTCCTTCTTTCTCTTTCATTTTCTCCTTGCTTTCACTTTCACTTTCACATTCTCTACAACTTTATGTGTTTGTGTTCCTATACTTGTGTTTGTGTTTGTGTGTGGCATGAAGAATTAAGAGCTGTATTCAGTATGCAGTTGAATTTACGCACTTAATTTAAGATTCTGATATCCTCACACACATAAACTCATTCGACTCCACATCCATTCACCAACAACTCACAATTCACAACTCACCTCGGTTCGGTTCTGCTCATGTACTGTTATTATTATGGTGTGCACAAGAGCTCCATCACATAACATCACATCACATAATTTAGACATTACTGAATGCAAATGTGTCTGTGTATTTGTGTGTGTGTGGGTATTTGTGTGGAGAATGCATGTATCATGAGCGCTCATGTTTTTTGCCCTGATAAGCTGATTGAGTCTATGTATGTAGTACAGCAAAAAATGGAAATGGGCTCCAAAAGATTTCAGTTTTTTGTGGAGTGAAGTTGTGAAATTGAACGACATGGTATTTGCTATTCGGGCTTTGGTTTTTGGTTTTTGGTAGCTGCTACACCGAGGAGAATGTTACTAAAAGAGTAAAGAGTAAAGAATAAAGAGTCCTGACATTTTTACTGGTAGATAAAATAGCACGGCATAAAATAAACCAGAGGATAAAAGTACATGAGTATTATCTTAGTATTATGTACATCGTGTACATTGTATATTAAAGACGATAGTAACTGTATCGGTTGATATAGAAGCTATAATAGAGTATTAGTGACTTTGCCAGAGCCAGAGCCAGTGCTGGTGGCATGTGTGATGGCTGATGGCATTAATCTCCATCATATTATGGGGAAGAGGTGGGATTAAGATTTGGTGTTTCCTTCCATGGGACTTCTCACTACTCACTACTCACTACACACTACACAAGGTGCAGTGTACACTGAACATTGAACATTGAACATAATACCTTAGACAAGATAACGTTGAGAATAAAGCCTTTGTGGATACTCCATTCTCCTCACTCATCAATTCCCTCTCTGATTCTTTCATCAACTCAAGTGACATTAATATAATTAACTTAATTGCAAAAGGAGGGTAGATAAAATTAGACCTGCCAATCATTCCTCCCGCAACCATCAACAGGAACATTTGGATTCCAATTTCCGAGTTTGGATTTCATCTTCCACAATACTTGTACATTGTACAATGTACATTCAACTTTTGACCTGAATTCTACATGTATCTGAATTTTTGTGTTAAAAAGCGCAGTAGTTCAATTATGAAAATTATGAAGCCCGGCCTGAAATTTGTGTCAAACCACCATTTCTAATTAGAACAACATAAATTCGTATAATATCATATTATTAAGGGAACAAAAGCTTGTATTCATCTTTTACATTTTAGTTTCAAGTCAGTTTCGACTTGAAGTAAGGTCAGTGCTTTTGAAATTGCTTTTAGGCACAAAATCCTCTAATGTGAATCCTCTAATTCAAACTCAAATCATGAGAATTTCATGCAGGCTAAAGAGACTACAGAGAAGACGACAAGATTGATGATCAATCTAGAATTTAGAATCTAGAATGTAGAATGTAGGATGCTGATCAATAGTTTGACCATCAATCTGCCTTGATTAAACAAAACAGAAAAGATGTGTCAGCAAAAGGTCAAATAGATAAGGAATTCAACCAGTTGATTCAATAGTTAGCCTACAAAAAGAAGATATTCAGAAAAAGAGTGAGAACAAAATATTCACAGTTTTTAATAATATTTCAAGCACTTCAGAAACAGAAAGGCACTGTCTTAGTTTTTTTTTTTTTTTAGATATTTTTCAGATCTTTTTTATATGAAATTTTCCCATCTAGAACTCAGAACCACTCTAAACTTTTAAAAGAAATCGATCCGATCAATTTAAAAAAGAAAGAGCGAGTGGGTTTTTTCAATAACGATTGTGAATCGTGGGTGCAGGCTACAAACTACACACTACACACCCACGAAAATACGAATACAAATATAAGTTCATGCTCAGTGCCCAATGCATAACCTTAAGTGCGCTGTATAAAGCATAAAGAATATCTGTAATACCGTTCAGAGTTGAAAGTAAGAAAACAAAGCTATGGAGACGTCTTTAAAAAGATGCCGACAAAGTACATAAAAAAGTTGCTGGATTCTTTCCCTTTTATGAAAAAAGTCTATATAATGAGAAGAACTGTAGAGAAGAGAAAGGGAAAAGAAGGAAAGACAGATAGAATAGAGAAATGAAGAGTAATTTTCTTCCGGTTTTGTAAAAACATACTTTTTTGCAGCTCGCTCACTCACTCACCCACTCGACTTGTTTTATCTTCTTCCCCTCCTTTCTTTCTTTCTTTCTCTTGTACTCTGTCTATTTCATTCATTTCAGATTACAGCTCATCTCTCTCACTATTTCATTCCTTCCTTCAGTCATTCTTGTACGTGGTGCATTTTATTGTTTGTATCAGTGCTCAGTGCTCACGTATCTGTGTACAGTGTACAGTGTACAATGCACACGCTCAAGGTTCCACCTCGTTTCATCTCAACCTTGAGCTTGAGCTTGAGCTTGAGTTTCAATTTCAGTTTCTCAGTTGAAAGAAAACAGACAAGTAGAAGTTGCTATTATTTCCCATTTGCTACTTTTGTCAAAGTATTTGTATCAAAGAAAAGCTTCTGTTTATAACAAAGCACGTCCAAAAATTATACTCTTTGTTACATGTGTTTTAAAAGTCCTATCAAACTCGTCAAACTCGTTTAAAATCTCCGTTCGTCCGTATTTTAAATTCAGTATCTTTTTAGCATGTTGTACTTGACGCAGTAGAACAATTTGACAAATTTGTTGCTAAAAATCAACTTTTTAATAACTTTTACATTTTGGGTGGAAGAAATTTAGGATTTGTCTATAAAAGATAAAAGATAAAAGGGAAAGGCATTTGTGGATGTACAATTAATTGCTTTCAAACCACAAGTTGTCTTTTACTTTTCGTTTACTTTCTCCTTGTTTTTTTTTACTTTGCCTCAAACCGGCAGCCGCTTTCCAACTTTCCAGCTTTTTGTGTATTCCCCCTTTTTACTTTGTGATTATTTTCAGTCTCAAGTGGGACTCAAATACGGATGCCGATACCGATTTCGATTCAGTTTGGTTTGGTTTGGCTCGGTTTGGAATCCCTTTTCTCTGGTCTATCATTGAGATTTCCCCCGCTTCTCGTTCTCCTGCAGTTTCCTATTTATTTCCAAACCTTCCCTGTTTTATCTTCTATTTATGAGGTCTGTGTCTAGACATAACATGTATGAAAGGACTTTGTTCAGATAGAAGGGTAGATTGGGAAAATCAATCCGTATCGGAATTTCCCTTGTACAATATAAACACTGTTTTACTGTACCATTATTGACATTGATCTATATTGACTATGTAGTGAGATGCACTTTACATTTATAATTCAAAGCATTTACTTTGTACGATATAAGCGCAGCAGATCCACAGACTAGATGTTGGATTCCAATTCCAATTTCCCTTCAAAGGTGGAATTCTTGAATTCTTGAATCCTTGAATCCTTGAATTCAGACTTCAGACTGATGAGTCAACTTTCTCATTCCTCATTTCCAATTTCCAGTTGCTTAAATTGTACTTTGTACATCGTACATTGTACTTTGTACATGGTTTACTGTCGAGTTTTTGTGCAACACTGCAAACAAGGTTTGTAGTTTGTAGTGAGGAGTTTCAGATAAAATAAATACCTGGAACATTTTGGTAGATAAAAGGAAAAAGGTAAAAGAGTTTACTAATGCATTGAGCATTGAGCATTGAGTATTGAGTACTAAAGTACGTTACAAATAACGTGTAGGAAAGAAACTGTAACCCGTAAACCGTAAAAGGTAAAAGGTAAAAGATAAAAGATGGACTGGACAAGCCCTATTGATGGATGACGTTTTAGATATAAAAACACACTTTTACTGGAACTGACCATTTTACCATTTAAAAGAGGGGGAAATGTGTCTCAAGTTGGAAACGCCATGACAATCATTTCATACCTGATGGTTCATGGTATAAAAGTGCATTGTATAAAACTATCTGATTTAGTGTGGATTTGACATGTGATTTCATCACTAAAACTAAACTTGGTACAACAAGAAGTTGGGTTTGGATTCAGGTTTGGATGTTAGACAAGTTGAGCTGCGTGATGTGATGGGATGGGATGTTTCCAAGAGTTTGTGAAATAATAACAATAATAATCAAAAGCACATTGATATAGAAAGATTATGTATCGTCAATCGTCAATCGCCACACGTAAGTAGTAAGTAGTACATAACACATCTACTACATCTACTAGAGATATGCACTATGTACAATGTACACCACATGTTACATGTCGACTGTGGACTGTCGAGAAAACTGATGCTTTTAGGGCAATGAAAAAAAATCTGAGAAGGAATAAAAGTTTGGCCATTATTGGAATTATATTGATTCTGGGTGTGTCAATAGTTGTCTATAATACGAGTACATGAGCTTGTTTGTAGTTTGTACATTGTACATTGTACATATCCCATGTAGGCTGTACATTGTACATTGTAGATTGTAGGTATTCCTGTCCTCCTACAGTCAGTCACTGGAATGAATGGATGGAAGAATGGAAAGAAATGAAGTGACTGAAATGGGAAATGGAAAATAAAAGTCAGTGGAAACACTGAAATGTTTTCCTTGTCAGGTAAAAAATAGAAACCTGTATGTGTACATTGTGTGCATGAAACATTTTCACTGAGCATGATTCCGTGCATCAACACTCCATCACAATTTTTAGCACATGGAAGAATAAATGGCAAGAAAAATAAAAAAAAATGAAATTTACACAAAAATACGAATCATTTTCACATTTTTCCTTGTAATAATGTACAACGTAGAAATCAAAATTCAACATGAAGAATGCTAGCTAAATTCTACAGTTCATTTCATTTGCTTCCCATTACTAATACTTTATGCTTTTCTTGCGTCATGACGTTTCGAATTCCGATTTCGTGCAATTGGCATTTGGTATTTGATTTTTGGTAGTTGCCACTTGGAAATGCATGTACATAAAGCCTATCATTTGTCTGGAATTTTGCTTAATGTATTATGTAATGCTCAAAGTTTAGTGTGTGTTTCATCTTTTATTCTGTGGGAAAGGTGGAATCATGATGAAATTTGCAAGGTTAAGTTTGCAAACTATTACTTGATTCTCTATTCCAAAGGTACACTAAATGCATCATGCATCATGATCAAGTACGAATTATACTGCACACTGTACACCTCATGTAAAGCAAAATGGTAATATATTGACTGGCGTAGATTGACATGACGTGAGGAGTTGTTTCAGTTGGCTGCGCTTGTGCCTTTTGCAAAAAGGTTTGAGTTTGGAAAATGAAACTGCAGATGAAGGATTGAGAGCACATGAAGTAAAATAAAGAGAACAAGACAAATGACCCGATTTCCCTCCTCCTTGCCAATTCACCAAGAATCAAGAACGAAGAACGAAGAACCAACAACCAAGAGGCAAGATTAGTCTAGGATGGTGTAGTGTAATTTACGGAATTCCCTGCTCTTGTTCTTGTTCCATAATAGAGGAATGGGCAGATTGATAGGTGAATGAACGGATGGATGGACGTTCCTTTTCTACCTTTTCCTTCCATTCCTTCCATCAGATCGCTGAAGGCAAATTTGAGTGCGAATTCTAACAAACAAGGGGCAAGTAAATCGGAGAGAAATAGTGAGCGAGTGTGAACAAGAGCTACTGAATTGAATGAGTTGAGTTGTCGTTCCAGTTTTAGTTTTCCTTTTACTCCATACTCCAGTTTCCTTCCCGTCACTTAATACCCTTTGCGTTGTGCAGTGTGCAAAGTACAAAGTAGAAAGTACAAAGCATACGAGTTTGTACTGTGTACTGTGTACAATGTGCATGAAAGTAAAAGCCTGATTTCACATGAAGCGAAAGCTTATGTTTATGTTCGTAGATTAAAGGTAAACTACCATAGTTTCCCTTTCTTTCCCTTTTCAATTTAAGTTGAGCCCAACTCAGACCAAACAGCCTACATATATTCTGAGATGAGATGAGATAGATGAGCTAAACTCAACTCAACTGAGAACTTTATACTGTACATTGTACTTGCATAGGCCATAGTTTCTCGTATCTAGTTAAGCCTCGTCAAATTAATGGTAAACATTGAAAGTTGGACCACTAGAAGGGGAAAGTGGGGACAAGAAGGAGAGTTACCTTGAAATTTAAAATAGAATTCAACATCATCATCATCTTTTTCATCCTCATCCTCATCATTGTCATCATCCTCTGTTTTCCGTCCTCTGTTTTACTCCGCTTTGATATAAGTTATCCTCGTCCATTATTTTTGTCTGTATCTACATCTACATTTCTGTATAGTTGGATTGTATAATACGGAATTGAGGACTGAGGATTTTGCATCATGTGGATGTAAATTTTAATTGCATTGTTATTACGGCTGTCGACTTCCATGATGATGAAAACAAAGATGACAACTCACGACTACTTTGACATAGATATTCTTTAGTTTGCTCCACAAACACAATTCAGTCGTCAGTCGTACATAATCTCAAACTATTATTATAATAGTACAAAGCTCAAAGTACAATACTACAGTAGAATCTAGAATATAGATACATACGTTTGGTATAATGGTACAGACTAGAGACGGACAGAGAAAGGAGAGGAAAAGTTGAATGCGAGGAGCACAAAGACAAGTTTAAAGTTTCCTATTCATTTTATCTACCAAATTGAATCAGAGTCTTCCTCTCTTTTCCTCTCGTTTAAACTTGTAAAGAGCACAAAATTATTACAGAGTTGAACTCGTGCATGATATGTTTTCTACCCAGCTAAGCCCAAATTCCTACATATGCCCAAGATGAAAATTGAAAACATGTCTTTAAACTACACCCATACATATGTAAAATGTACAACATACATGTTTCAAAAGTTTCTAGTTTCCATAGACTTGTGGAAATTTGACTGTCTGACTGTTTGACTGTTGAATATTAAATACTGCCAAAGAAATCTAATTTAATAGAATAATATGTATAATTTTTCATTGTTTATCTACAATCCATAATCCATAAAACACGAATTATTTTTTAATTGTAGCTTTGTTTAATTATTAATATTTATTAGTAGAGTTTTTTTACTTTTGTTTTATTAAGCTTGGCTGTACGTTTTTTTATTCACAAGGCCTTTTGTATTTTGATGTTTTTATTCGTGTTTCAAGTGACTCTTGCTCTCGTTTTATTCTTTCAATGGGCAAACAGTATGAGTATCCCAAATACTAAATACTCAAGCTGTTTTTGAGCCTGCCACAAACATGACATTCGAAAATAGTTCAAATGCCTTCACTTTTGATCATGTTTGAGAGTTTTGTAGGAAAAACACGTACAGTCATGCTAGATAATTTATACATTATACACTCATTTCTGTTTTTTCTGTCTTCTGTCATTTTGCTTCGGCTTCTGCTTCTGCTTCTGCTTTTGAACTATAAATCCAATTTCCAAATTATCCGATATCCAAATTACAAATATCATCTCACTGCAGTGCAGTTTGATTTTCATTTTCCTATAATAACTTTGAGTTTGGAGATGTTGCGCATGAAGCGTACACAATACACATGATACATGTCTGTAAATTGTATTCATATGAAATTGTACATGTATCCTAAGCCTCCTCTTCTTTCTCCTCGTCCTTTCCCTCAACAACTATTTTCATTTTCAAATGTGGGTTTGGGATTGTATTCGACATCCTTATATCATGTACATTGAATACCATAGTATTTACTTGTATATTGTACACATATTTTGGAGGGAGGGAAAGATTGTGCAGAGAGGAAGGATTTTCGGATTCGGATTCAGATTTAGATTTTCACTGTAATTGTAACGTTTGCTGTTGGCATCTTAATCTTTAAATGCATGGTTGAATCCTCAAGCTGTTTTTCATTATGTTTAGATTTTAGAATTCAGTTTCAGTTTCAGTTTCAGTTCTCGTCTAAAAAGATGCAGAGTTCCCTCATTCCATTCCAACACTCATTTCTCGTACTCGTGCTCGTACTCAACTAGGGTCGAGAGCAGATACATGGATGAGAACAACCCAGAGAACATAGAAAGAACAAGAGCAATACAAGAGAAACTGAGGCAGTTGGAAGAGGAAAATAGAAAATAGAAACAGAGAATGAAAAGGAAATTAGTAAATATGAGCTTTGTACTACAGACGTTTATGTATTATGAGGAAATAAATGTAAGAGATGAAAATCTACAAATGTAGAAATCTAGAAACCGCATACATGCAAAATAATGCATAATGCGTTTTCCTTTTCCAACACGAACAGCGAACAGCGAGCAAGGAACAAAGAACGATGAACGATGAACGAGGAACGAGGAATCAAAGGACAATGAAGAGTGAGAGTCGAGAGAGATGTAAAGAGATGAGATGAGATGGATAAGAGAACTGAGGTGGAACTAACGGCATAATCAATATCCGGTTCGGAATCTCTCTTGCTTTCTTTCCTTCTTTTCTTCTTCTCTTTCTCTCTTGCTCTTTCTATACATTTGTTCATTCCACTCACATGTATGAACTTACCACGCCACGCACATCATCATCATCATGTTAGGAGTTGGGAGAGAATGGGAATTGTTCAGTCCCTCAACTGCACAATGTACAACGTACAAATGTGCAAATGTACAAATGTAGAGATGTATAGTGTAGAAACTTGTCTTGTCTGTTCTGGTGTAGTTGATTTTCCATGTATTGAAATTAAATTCCCATTCACATTCAAGTGGTGGTAAATGTTACAAACCAAATGTTAACTCGTTCTCCATTTTCCAGAAAAACTGAATGCTCAATATACACCATTCCATTTCATTCCACTTCAAATCCAAATTCAAATCCAACTCCACTCCAGTTATACAAATAAAAGGAGACTGAACAATTTGAACATCCGCATACGTTTATCGTTATCTTTATCTTCATGTTTTATACATATGGCATATGGCGTATAAATGTTTGTCTAATTACAATTCCATTCGGAAAACTTGTGCTCTCAAATCCACAAATTATAAATAAATAATGAATTTTTCAATAAAAATAAATATGACCACCCACGAAAAATAGTTATTATTATTATTATTAATATTAATAAATGTGCCTTTTCTATCCAGTTTCTGCATTTGCTGGTGTTTGTTTTAATAAAGGAAAAAAGTAATTTTGAGCATTATGCTGCATTGAGCACTGAGCATGTACCTAAATACATATATATGGAGAATGGAGAAATCCACCGACTCAAAACTCTAAAATACCCTGAAAGCCTCAAAGTGAGCACAATGTAATGTATTGTAATGTAAGGGGAAAACAAAGGGAGGAGAAAGTAAGGAATGAACTTAGGTGACTTTGCTTATGAATATGAAGTTAATGCCAAGGAAAAGACAGTTATACAAAACTTTCTCACTGGTTTTATTCTCTTTTCATATGCAAAAGTACCTAGAAAATGCCTCAAGTAGACTCACAATACATAAAATATCCAGTTCCAGTTCCCAGTTCCAGTGGAACATTACAATATGCTATGAATATGGTTTCTTCTATTCAAATCAAACAGAGGAAGAAAATAAGGAAAATCTCTGTGTTTCCCTTTTTCTCCAGGATTCAAAATCCCTACCTGAAGCCAACACAATGGAGACACAAGACACAAGAGAAAGGGAAAAGAAAAGACAAGAAAAGAGAATGGAATGGGGAAAGAAAGAAAGAAAGTGAATATTTCATATGAAACACTTTAAAATGTTGGTTGGTTCTTTCTTTTCCCTTTCCAAATTTCCCTTCTTTTCCCTCTTCCCGCTCAGCATGAGACAAAAAGTTAAACTTGAGTTGGACACTGCTTAATACAGGGTTTTGAGTTTTGAGGAAGAAGCCTTTCTCTCTCCGTCTCTCCGTCTTTTCCCCCATCCTACTGTTTATACTGTTTATACAGATACTCCAACTCCAAGTCATCTTCCCGTTTAACCTAGATACATATGCATAGCATATGCACCATACAAAAATACTCTACAGTCTACAGTGTTCCCTGTGCATTACACAATCACTACAAAAGAAAAGATGAGCAACTGACTTGAAAATTTTCTTGTCAAATTTCCCTTTTCCCCATCTCATTTCATTTCCCCTTCATTTCGTTTTGTAAACAGACGAAGTTGGGAGTCGAGTCGAGTTGAGCTGAGTGGCCCGGCCACCGTAGGAGAATCACCGTCTGAGCCCGTGTAGTTTACACTAGACTTTAGACTTTAGAAAAAAAAGGTGTATGGATTCCTAGGACTTTTTTCCTTCCACTTTCACCACGTGGAAGTTATGGAATATAAAATATGGCTAGACTTTAGACTCTAGACTTTACACTGTACTGTTTACATGGGTGCATGCATAAATTGACGCAGTAAATTCCCAGCATTCCCTGTTTGTCTATGTATGCAGGTACAAAGTATACATGTAGATGTACATGTAGACGTAGGTGCATGAGGAAATTCCTCTACTACATTCTAGTTAAAATGGATGGGTGCGTGTGTGTGTAATGTGTACTTTAGCGTAGTCGTAGACAAAAGCGTAAATTAGGTGGGTTCTCCTCCATACACACATTTCACTCTCTTCGTCGCCCACATGAGCACGAGGGAGTGAAAGTGGTGGTGGCTGTATGAATTCAAAAGATTTACATTGTACACTGTACAATATACAATATACAACAGAACATGCATACGGAATACGGAACATACAATTATTCAAAAAATATTCATTCGTTTCCATAGGAGTAAAACAAATGAGAGAAACTAAAAAAAGAGAGAGAAAGTGAAGAAACGTGGAACGTGGGTACAAGTACAAACGCCCGCGTGGATAACAATACACAATACACAATCCACAATCCACCTCACATATCTACAAATTCACAAAGAGCAGTCAATATAATTCGAGTTCTTTTGAAAAGTGCTTAGGACAAAAAAACATCAAGAGTAAATCGAATGAATGCCATTCCATTCCTACGCCACGGTACGTTGCATGGCACGTCTATGTTGTAGATTGTATATTGTACACATGTGTACTTATGCAGTGTTACATACACAATACACACTACACACTCTTGTACAATCCAAACACAAACACAAATACAAATATCTACAATCTACAAGTACACATTCAAAAGTAGGAGTACGGAAGAAATAAAGAAAGAAAGGAAGAAAGGAAAAGTGTGTGGAAATGGACAAAGAGTGAGAGAGCAAGTGTGTGTGTGAATTTCAGTACTCCTCTGTGTACTATAGAGCATAGAGTATAGAGTATAGAGGATCTAGCGTCTAGTATCTAGTATACATGGGATATATAACATGTAGGATGTGTGTAGGTTGACACAAGTAATGCTATAAATCAGGAAAGGAAATGTCTTTTGAGAACGAAGAAAGAGTGGATTCGCAACACAGTAAATCACTTGAGTAGTCCCAATACTGAGCCAGCCATTTTTACAATAGAAGAACCCAAAGTCTAGATACTAGATACTAGATACATAGCGACCAGGTACATAGATACACACATGGATGTAGAATGTAGATGTGAAATGGCACGTTTGTATTTGCCGATTTTCCAGTATAGATCTTTCTACTGATTCTCAATAAATAAGCTTTTTTACATATTGGAGAAAAGGTGCATTTATCTTGGCACCTGCTTTTCCCCTTCACGTTCCACGTTCAACGTTCAACGTTTTTTTACACTCTCCAGTTTCCTCTGTTCCCGTTCTTTTTTTTCATATTTCTTTTTTACTTATTTCCTTTTCATTTTCATCTTTCATACTTTCATATTTTCCGTTTTTCCTTTTTCCTTGTTCGTTTTGCATTCCCTATTCCCTATTTCCTATTATACTTTTCATTCTTTTATATTTCATATGTACTTCATGCTGTTGCCGCCACTTTGTCTCTTACTCTCTTACTCCTATTTTCCTCAGGTTGAGTTCATATGGGAAAGGATGGCAATGGTAGAAATGTGTAATGTATAAAATGAATATTCTAATATGGGACTATAAACTATAAACTATAACAAGGAGAAGAAGGAGAGAAAGCTTATCTTGTTCAAAACACGACACACTTGTGTCAAAGGACATAACAGAACGGAACGGAACGGAGCAGAGGTACAACAACAAAACAACACAGAGCACAGAGCAAAACATAGGAAATGTGTCTTATGTGTAAAAATATTGCTAACCTATTTTACATCTTCCGAAAGACAGAAAAAATGGTTTTATCGATGTTTTCATATTCACAGCCTTTATTTTCCTTTGACTAGAATATAGAATCTAGAGCTTAGAAGCATAAACTTGCATACATATTCATGTATTACAGAGTAAATCCATTCCAATCTTAAGTATCACGCTGTTTTCCCTTTCCCCTTCTCTTTTCTGCATTGTGTGTTTATTTGTTTTTTTTTTTATTTATTTTCCTCTGCCCACAATTCTTGAAACAGGCTGAACTTATTGCCCATATCAAAGATAGACACTAGACGCAGACCTATATTATATATGTATTATGTATCTTTGCTATTTTGCGTATGTATTCTTGATTTTGTACTAAATTCCAGATTGTGTCAAATGCTAAAAATATTACAAGTGTCAAGGGTCCATAAAAATTGGAATTCCAAATTGTTTGAGGTTCTCTTCTATCTTTTACTTGGTCTGTATTCTGTATTGTACTATTTTCTTTGCCATTTCTTGACATTTTCCTAGTGGGTTTTTGTATCATTCGTAATTCAAGCTTAAACCCATGAGGGTGAAAAAGATGGACGGCCTGTATGTGCAAATCTAGGCTTAATGTTATGTTTCCACCTTCTATATTCGTATTCGTATATACTGTTTGTGCATGTTTATGTGGGAAGATTTTGTTGCATATTTATTCCAAGGCAAAGTGTTCACAGTTCACATGTTTGATTTCCAATACGTGAATACTAAATTTATTGTTTATGGTTTCCAAATTTCTCCTTCTCAGCTTTATGAAAAGTTTTGAGTATTTGCTTTCGGCGGGCAGTCACAAGACATTTTACTTTCTTCTACTCGTCTTAGGTCCGGGATTACGCTAGTAGATCTTGTAAGATAGATCTTTCCCACTCTTGTCTAAAATCTAAAATGTTATATAATATCGTGGAAGATTTCTTATCCATCTACGTTAAGTGAATAGTCAACTCTATTTTAAATATTGGATAAAAAAAATCAAAAATATCAGTATTTCAGTCGTTTAAGCTCAAAGCTTAACAAAAGCAATATGGTTTAAAATGTCCAGATGAACAAAGCTTGTTTAATTTCAATGTTTCCTCCCGCTCATTATGTTGATGATGCCTCTCTCACGCACTTTACAATACAGTATTTACAGTAATGTAGCTGTAGCTGCAGTGGTACAAGTGTTCTTTGTGTTCTTGTGTACTTGTTGTAAAGATCTGATTCGAATAAGGGATTTACATTACACATTATCATTATTGAAAGAGAGGAGGCGCAGGCATAATAGTTAGAAGATGTGCACAGTGCACACTGTACAATATTAAACAGATCAGATGGCTCTGAATTTTGTCGTGGGATTCAAATTCCCTTTCTCCCTTCTCCGTTGGTAAAGTACATGTAACATGTATACATATACGAACAAGAACACTGTGCACTGTGTATTGTACATTGAAAACTAAACTCATTGGCTCTATCTTTACACTAAATAGAGATAGTGTGTTTTAAATAAGGGTTATTTCTACTCTACTCTAATCTACTGTATGTACACTGTACAATGTACATCGTACATGTGCATATATAAGTCTAAGTGTTGTAAGTGTAAAACTGATGCTGATTTTCACTAGTTAGTTGTCTTTTCTTGTATTTCCCTCTCCTCACACTTTCCTCTACGGTCGACAGTCGACAGTGCAGAGATACAGCTTAATGCTTGTGCGTATTATCATACTACTCCTCCGACTACTTTTGTTGTCGTCATTCCCGTTACCGTTCACCGTTCACTCTCCATCTCATTTCACTAGACGAGACTAAATACACCATAAATATCAACTCGTAACTTGTAATGTTCACTCCTCGAAAATACCAACATCCAACATCCAGCACACAACAGAACATAAGCAAATACCAAAATGCTAAATAGACAAGCCCAGACGCACATACTTCCTTTTTCTGTCTCTCT
>JABASP010001887.1:0-24432 GCA_019776565.1 Sminthurinus signatus | reverse complement strand
AATTCAGTGTGAAAAATATGAATATTCCTGCTGAACTTGGACGCCGCTTGAAATTTCTGTGGAAATTCAGTGAGAAAAATATGAATATTCTTGCTGAATGAGTTTATTATTTGTGGTATGTGGTATTAAAGAGAAGATGACAAAAATGTTGTGATCAAGTGAAAAGATGAAGATGATTAAGATAGGAACCAGAAAGAGACGAGTGAGTAAATTTGACTGATTTTAAAGAGGAGAAGAAAAAGAGCGGGATCGATGTACTGATAATCACTGTGTGAAAATTGAAACTATTGAAAGATTTAGAGGAGCAACTGTTTATTTTCTCATGATACTTAAATTTACACTGAGTTTTCATAAACTACACTCTGATGACGTGTTGTAAATTACATAATGAAGGATGCTTATTATTACTTACGTTTGTATGTATAATCCCCTGCGACAAGAATGAATGACAGATTTATTTTCCATCTCATATTTTACATTTTACACAGCATCCGCTTTATTGTTTGCTATTTGTAATTTGTAATACCACTGACTCAATATTTTATATTTTCCATCGTATTTATGCTCGCTCCACCGAACCTTTATAATTTATAACAGTCTCATGAATTTAAATTCTTAATTCATACTTACATGTAAAATTCATCATCCATTCTCCAATTTTCGCCATTTTCTCAAGCCGTTTAGTGACAAAGCTCGGAAATACAGAGAAAATGAAAAGGGAAAAAGATAAGGGCAAAATGAGTTCTACTTGATATTATTTCGTATTTCTTATTCATTCTGTTTATCATGAGATTTTACAAAGGTTTTTCATTTGCAATTTATTTAGACTTTGTGCTGTAGATTTTAAAAGCCTCAGATTAGTTTCTGTAAAGAGCTTTTCTTTTATTATCACATCCTTTTCCATCCTCGTACTTACTCAGGTAAGTATATTACGGTCTCAAGTCTCGCTTCCCTCTCAACCTCCTCCCCCTTCTTCTTCTCATCTTCCTCATTCTTTCCACAATTTATCTATACAAGAAATAATAACATTTTAGCAACTGAAACGCATCTGCTTGTAGATGAGATCCGCTTTTATTGGACCAAGTTTCTTGAGTGACTACAACACAAGTTGATGGTAAACAAATAATAAATAATCACAAAACCTAGTTACTGTCATGAGCTTTCAAGTTTGCTTAATGTTTTATGACAAATTTAAAAGGAATCTGTTGTATAATAACACGTAACTTGTAAAATGTAAAATTATAAAGTCCAAATAATTTTCTTATACTGTGTAAAAAGAATTTCTGAATCCAGCAAATTTACCCAAATGAACAGAAAATCAAAATTTGACCAGGTAAATAATAAAACTAATTACAATTGATAAATTCACTGATTATTTTTTTGAGCAATTTCAAATGTGAATGAAATTTAATGTCATAAAAAAATTTATTGATTGACTAAAATAATGAAAAACACACCAAAACTCAAATTAATTCTGCGTCTCATTATTTTTTATTCTTTATTGTAGCATCGCATTTCTTTGTTCCTTCTTTTGTTTTTTGCCCTCCTCATTCCATGTGTATTTTGCAGGCGTATTGAATTTGAATTTTCTGCTACCAACCAAAATATTTGTACAGTAATTAAGTCATAAGTGGAACATGGAACATTTAACGGAATAGACTAAGCTGACATTTGAAGACGTCACAATCCGCTTTCGGGTTCTCCATGGCCCATCTCAAGGCTTTGAAATGACGACGGATGGTCCGTGGAAGATTTTTCACTATAAAATCCACTCTGGAATAAATTAAAAAACATTTCAAAAAACCTCATGAATTGATTCTCAAGTTCCTCATGATTATACAATAGATAAAAGATAAAGATTAAATCATAAATCCGAGAGTTTTGTCCATGATTATGATTGTGTTGTATTTTGTGCTTACGAAGAAAAATCTGGAAGTTGATCTAGATCAATTAAATTGGAGTGACGTGCAAAAGAAGCAGTTTTGCAAACCATTTTTTGAGAACATCCCTCGTAGCTCTCATAAAAAGATGTCACAGCTTCAACTACAGAACCGGAACCTCCATAAAAATGACTGTCGCGCTATAAATTTAAAAATAAAGCTAATAAATGTTTGGTGTATGTGGTTGGGTATTGGATTAATGATTAAGACTTAAGACAGGATGTGTGAATTTACATATGGGAAATCCTCAAGAGTGATTGAGCGTGCTGTGGGAAGAGGCATTTTCGTCTCGATGGACCCCACAAGGACGAACATGAAGGTGAACAGAGGGGCAAAGATCCCGATGAGGATCATGGGAATCAAAACGTAATCAATACTTCCTTTGATTGGGAGGGGAGTTGTGGGAGGAGCTGGTGGGGGTGGGGGTGGAGGGAAATGATGATCCATTGACGCTGGATGCTCTTCCGAATGATGGTATCCACAATCTTGAGAACTTGTCTGCATTTGTCCATGTTCATTTCCATGAATGTCTATGTGTTGATGTTCATGATCATGGAGATGGTGGTTGTCGTCGTGGTCGTCGTGATGATGATGATGATGAGATTTGTCATATTCATCCTCAAACTCAACTAATTTTTAAAAAAGAAGCAAGAGTTAAAATATTTGAAATCTTTGCAATGAAATGATAGCCGAATTATTGGTATTTTTATGGCAAAGGAAAAAACTCACCAGAAGAGTACAAATCTTCGTAATCTTCATCATCAAAATCATTATATTTTTCCTCTTCTTCGTCCTGTTCTTCATCTTCTTCTTCGTCTCCGTCATCCTCTTGTTCCTCATCCTTCACATGGTTTTCCTTATACTTGTGATGAACAGTTTCTCCTTCTTCCTCTTCCTCCTCCGCAGCATCCTCTTCCTTTTCTTCCTCTTCATATTTTTCCACCTTTCCTTTGTCATCTTTTTTCTGTTCTGTAGAATAAAAAGAATAACTTCAAATTTTCCACCATACGAGACTTTGTACAAGACACATGTCTACGTTTTCGTCAGCAGTTCTCATTCAACTCGGACATTGTTCGTGAGTTTAAATTATACAGATTCGTGTGTAATATGTGACATACCTGGTGCATGACTTTGGACAAGTTGACTACTGCTCTCGGAATGTTGGTTGACGGAAGAGTCGAGAGCTGTTTGAGCAGGAGAATGTGACTCTCCTGTTTGAACTGGCTCACTTGTTGTAATTACTGAAATGTTAAATAGGAACAGATGCAACTAAATTGTAGAGTGATTTTACATAATGTTGGTTGTTGGGGTCATAATAATAATTTATATTGGTTATTTTACGACAAAAAATAATAATTTAAGATTTTTTACAGAGGGAAATGAAAACAGTTGACTCACTTGACTCAGTTGGTGTGATTGTGATTGGGGCGGACAATGACGAAAGCTTTTCATTGTCATCCAATGGATTTAAGTTAAAATTTAAATGAGACTCACTATCAAAAACTGGCAGAGCACAAACATAAACACAAACACAATGAAAACAAACGAGACAGATTAAACTATGTGAAATCTTCATTTTTTCCGCTTCCTTCATTTCAAGCTGAAAATGAGTGACATTTGAACTTTTAAGACATTTTCTCCAGTTTTTCACTACACTATTTTAAAATACAACTTCGGGTAACTATATTTTTTCTAGTCAATTTTCAACACACTTTTCCAAAATAAGAGCACATTTTGACTAGAAAGACGACACATTATTCTGCTTCTGCATTTGACAAGTTTCTTTTCCACTTGAAGAGGGACAAAATAAAACGTGGTAGTAGTTCAAATGAGATCCACGAACGGATTAATTTGAAAGGAGGGGAAGAAATAAATGCCAAGTACAAAAGGTGTGTAAAAGTTAATTTGTACAAGTAGATTCCAAAAACTCGTGGGAGCTCTACTTTTTGGAACGGTTTTTGGAATAAACCGTTAAAATATGATAGTAAAACTGTGATAATGTGACATGAGTGCAATAAAAGGGAGCTTGAAGGGCGTTCCTATCCAATCTAGTTGAATATGTAAACAAAGTCAACAGCTGTGTGCATCTGGAATCTGGAATCTGGTCCTTTTTCATGTCACACGTTACACTTATTTCAAATTCAATATCTCATTAATCATTTAAAAATAGGTTGAAAAAATCTGGACATTCCATTCCGACTTCCGACACACAAATAATATGCCTGTACATGTAAAACGTACCATTTTTTTCGTTGAGACTGGTCACCCGCACCTAAAAAACAAAGTGGAAATTGTTCTTGATATATTATGAACCTATTTCATAATTTTATTATTGTATGAATAGAAAATGCTATTCTGTCAAAAAGTAAATGTGAGTTGTAGAGTTGAATAAAAAATCAAATGCGGCTGGAGGAATAACAAGAATATTTGCTATTTGGTGTATTTGATAAACGTTGATCATTTTATTCTCCAGTTATTTATTCTTATGAGTACTACATAACATAATCATATTTATTTATATGCATAAGTATTAATCAAGAAGTTGTGCTCACTTGTATTTTATTATTTTTTATTACACATTTGCTTAGGTCATTTTTTCTTTGAATCTTTCGAAAGGTGCACAGAAAAGAACCTACTGCTGCTATAAATACAGAAACCATAAAGCGTTCAAAGTACTTTTATCCATAAAAATGAGACAAAGTAAAATAATTATTATTGATCACAATAAAATAATTAAAAAATCTATTTGTAATGAAAATGTGTACAATATTATGATAAAATAGTTTATAATTCTTAATGCAGTTGAGCATCACAAAACATGTCTGTGATCTAAATAATATGATGACTTGGTTAAAGCAGATGCGAATTAGACTAAAATGACTAGAGTTGTTTTCATTTTAAACGTAAAATATGTGTACATTGTGAGTTGTGCGTACATCAACATTTTAATTAACAGTAACAATTAAATAATATTTTAGGGGTTATAATTTACGATATTATCATATTTCTTTTACAACTTTCAACTGATATTCTAAGATTAAATGAATGTCAACAGAAAAATAAGTTAGCATAGTCGATTTCTGCGTTGGTCATAATTCATAATTCCTAATACACTTTTTCAGTAATTCCTCGTTCCAAAATCTCCTGCTGCGCATTCATAACAATTCAGTATTTTATGTACATCATCAGTTTAAAAATGGTTAACAATCACGTAACATGTTTCTAATTTGCAATCAGATCAAGGAAAAGTAATCAGCATCACACACAATCTCTTCCATTTTCCACTAATCACGACAAAGTCAACATAAACATAAAAACCTTGTGATAATATCATCTCCCTCTCGCAGCTTCAACTATGCCCGTCATACAAAGCACACGATGCATTTTCATAAGGAGAAAGGTTTTTCCTCTTTCTCTTTCTTTTACTTGTGTAATTTGGGCAAACGCTTTATCAATACTGACAAATAATTCTATTGCAAATAAAACAATCCATCTCAGAACGACAGAAACAATTACCACAAAATAATAATCAGCATCATTTTTAGAAACAACCACACAACACAGAGAGAGGGGAAAAAAATAAAATTGACAAAAGCGGAATGTTGAGTGTTGAGGGGATACAGAAAATGGGAACACTCCAAGATGTAAGAACAAGTTCAAGTGGACCATTTATAGTTTATTGGATGTTGGACGGATAATTTCATGTAGGTACATTTCATTTCTTAATTAGTTTCAACTATTTAAAGTTTAAAGCGAATGGAGAAGCAATTTGCAGGCCACGAATTCAATTTCGTTTCAAAAGTCGTGTAAAATTATTTGTGTATCCAGAATCCAGATGAAGAAATCATGTTCTCCCAGTTTTGTTCACAAATGGTTATCGATGGAAAGTATCAGCTGTCAAAGGAGATTTTTCTATTTTCTATATCCTATGCGTTATGAAGACTGCAACAAGAAACAACAACTGCACACTCCATACTATTGCTACGCCTAATATCTTATCATCATGTCCTGCTCTAATTAAGTTGTATCTCTATCTTATAAAATTACAGTGTCAAGTAGTTGGCGCGTGATTAACGTAAATTAGTTACGAGCCGGACGGATTTGTTTTAGCAAGGCAGGATTTCGTACAGTTAGTGTTAAACTAATGAACATGTCAAATGTTAAGGCCTTTTGTAATAATTCTCCTATGATATTCTCCTCATTCCGTTACATTTGAAATACTTGCCACATTTCAACTACTCTGAATGTCGACACACGAAAGAACCGTGTTTGTCCATTGTCCATGTTCCATGTAGCAAAAGTCGTAAATCCCCACGATTTACTCTTATTGAACGTCAATTCTGTCTGTAGTCTGTAGTCTTTAGCTCATGCTCAATATTTCTACCGTGTCTTCATTTTGTATCTGTTATTTCTTAGGCATGCACATGATGAAGCAAGCATCACATGCCACATTCCTAAACTGACCGAGAGAGGATTGGGCAGGAAGCTTTTCATTTTGTATATTTTTAACTTTGAATTGTTCCAAAACTGGTGCTCAGATTCATGATTGATTCATTTTTTAAAGAATGCCATCAAGGCTGATTTTTTTTAAATTAGAAGGAAAAAAGGCAGCCTGAGGCAAGACAAAAGGGAAGCGTATTTTCTCCTCTGTTCTATTTCCAGTGTATTCTAAATAAAAGAGCTCATTTTTCATATTGTTATTTGTTCGTCATTACGTAAAGCGTGCAGGCAAGAGACAAATTTCTCCATGTTCCTTCCTCATTTGTCAGTTTGAGAGGTCCATCGGTCAGGTCATCTTTCTACTTTTTGACTTCTAACACATTCTTTTCAAGCGTAAGCTACTTTTAAAACCGTCTCATTTTTCATCCTACTTTGTCATAAATGCAAAAGGTTACAAGTCAATCGTTCAATTTCAGAGAAAAAAACTATCACACAACATGACAAATTACAACGTAACACTTGCGCATCTACTTATAATTTAAATTACTATATGGAAACATTCCTGGAACAGCAAGCTTTTTTTGAGCTTTCACTCTACTATTGATTATTGGCTGTTGATCATAATTAAGTATCTTTTTTTATTTTAATATTTAATACTAATGGTCGGAATATTCTTAGGTTCGTTTTCTTTTGAGATATGATGCTCTCATTAAAATGTAAAACGTATTTAGGAATTCAAGATGTGGCCAGCATTTTTACCTTTGGTAAAAGGACCTGTTGTTTTTTGCTTTCATTTTGAAATCCACATGAAACAGAGGAAAGCATCAAGACAAGTGAAACTAATAATCTACAACAGTACGTGAGTTTTTATATGAAATTTGATATGATGACGATTCATTTTCATTCCCAAAGTGACAAAAGTATTCTACAGCACCATTCCAAAAAAACAACATTCTGTTCTCTTCACATTTTGGGGATTTTCTTTGTCCATTTCCTACTTTTTGTTTTTCTCTACACAGCACATCGTGCCTCTTTCTTTTTCCCTCTCTGTCTCTCCCCTGTGCAGTATCAAAAACTTGTCAAGTTCCAATAAATTATCTCCGTGGCTCAACCAATAATTTTAAAAAAATACAAAGGTAAGCGTGACAGTTTTTGTGGATAAAGACTATCCGAGATTCTGGATCCCTTTTCAAATCATTTCGACCAACCACATTTATCAATGTTAAAAGTTAAAGGATTTGATAGCAGCTTCCACCTTCTTTTCTTCTCCGTATCAATGAAAAATCAAAAAGCCGAGTGTTTGTATGATTTCCTACAAACAAACAAAAAATAAAGATAAAACCAACTGTCAAAATAAAAGTTAAAGTTAGTAAAAACAAAAAATAAAGTACATAAAGTAAACAGTAAATAATTCAGAACAAAATTGTATGAAACTTACTTGTTGACCAAAAACTTGTGTATAAACATGGCAGTGGCAGTGGGATAAATATTTTTATGGCAGTCAGAGCAAAAACGTCAAAATATGACGAAATTTTCCCTTTTCTTGTCTACAACATTGACGCGAGCATCATAATAATAATTATTATTATTATTATTGCTTTGGGTGGAGTAAAAATTAAAACAGGATGAGGGCAAAAGAGACTTGATTCTTGCTACAAAATCAATGAATCAATGTGCTCGTTTTACAGTAGAGGTTTTCTCTTTCTCCTTCATTTGAAGATTTGAGGACTATCGGCAGACTCGCAAACTGATAATAATAATTAATAACCGTAATGAAACGAAGACAGGCTATTAATTGCTACGGTTTTTATTTTGGTATGGGAGTGGAGCTTTTTAGTCCTAAACCGGGCGAGACATCGCGTAAAGGTGACAACAGAGAGGATTGTGATGCGCTGCAGGAAGGAGAAGAAATAAATAAAACGAGAGATCAATGACCATAGAAAATTATGAGTGGAATTAGAAATTAGTGTAAAATGTAAATTGGTGATTAGTGTTCAAGTTGTCGAGAGTCACCTCTTGTGAAGGTCGAGTGTGGTATCAAGTCTTCGGGTTTCATTCTCCATCGTCCTCTCGGATGGATCCATTGACACATTACGAAGAGAATCGCCCAGGGCTTGTCGTAAAGAACGGATTTCTTGTCCTGTTCTGAAGGAACGCGTCAAAAATGACTGACGTCTTCGAATTTCTTCACTTAGTTGTTCTTTCAAGTGCTGAACTTGTTGCTCCAAACGTTGGATTTGTTGTCGGTAGTTGGATTCTCTCGCTTCCAAAAGTCGTTCAGCTTGAAGTTTTGCTGCACGAGCTCGCTCCAGCTCAAAATCTCGCTCCTGCTCCGTCATCATTTTTTATTAGTTTCAATTCAATCAATTATCATTTTTGTAAATGTACCTAGAAGTAACATATTAAATTCATTCAGTTATTTAAATACCTGTTTAACTTGTGCAGTTACTTCTCCAATATGTTTCACATGACGGCGCTCTAAATCACGAATTTCCGCTTCCAGTTTTGATATTTTACCTAAAGTCACAAGTGATGGAATATTTATTACAATTGTCTCAAATTCTCCGTACAGTTATAAAAAGTCAACGGATTAAGAATAAAGAAAAATTGCTACAAGTTTTACGTCTGAGCTCTGAGTTTTCTTCTTCGAGAACAGTGATGGCATTGTCTCGGATGGCAGGGAGTGGAGTTCGAGCACCTTTCAAAGGAATGGAGTCCTTCACACGTTCCAACTCTCGGTTTTCTCGCTCTAAATCTCTGACTTTCTCCATCAACGCATCTAATTTACGCTGCATTTCTAATTTATCCGAAAGAACTTGTCGCAGGTCATCTTTACCCGATTCAGCAAACTATTTTGACCAAAAGGAAACAATCCATTTTTAAAAAATTATTAATTATTAATAATATAATTCAAAACACAACATATAAAATACATTTTAAAATAAACAATATAAAAGAAGAGTGAGAACGTACAGCCATTTTTAATTGCTTGTCAATGGCGGCGCGAGTCATTTCTTCGGTCTGTAGTCTTAATTTTTGATTTTTGTCAGCCAGAACTTGAACTTGTCTCTTGAAGTCTTGCAGAGCTGTGGATGCGGATTCCCATTTCTCGTTGATGGTATTTCTTTCCTGTTCCAGTAGAGCTTTTTCCCGTTGAAGAGTTCTTAATTTCTCTGTGAGTTGGAGGAACTGAGAGCTATTTTCACTCACGTTTCTGTTGAGTGAATTACATTTATCTTTCCAGTCCTGTTCCGATTGTGAGGTTTTCTCCAGAGCGATGTTCAGTTGTTCCACAGTCATCGTCAAAGAAGCACACCGTTCTTCCAAATCCGAATTTCCCCGTTGGAGATTTCCATATTTGTCCTCTAGTGCTTGAATGTGACTTTCTTTTTGTTGTAAAACTATTGCCATTCGATTCAAATCTCCCTCCAGAGCACGCATATTCACTTCCGCTTTAGACCATTTCGACTCAAATTGACTTCTCGAGTCATCAAATTTAGCTCGATAACGGTCCAGCTCCTCCTTCAAATGCTCTTTTTCCCCTTTACCTGATTTTATCACTTCCTCACGAGCTTTTATTGCATCCTCCATTTCTCGCACTACCGTAAAAAACAGAAAAAGAATTATATTTATGCATTATTTTTTAAAACACAATTTACATCATTTCAAAGGGAAATGTAAAAAAGTGATGAAAATGCATAATTTAGAAAATTGTAATACAAAGAACAAAACCAAACGAATATAATAAAAGTAGGAAATAAAATGTTACCTTTATCTGTGAGTCTACCGAGTTCTCCATTTTTGAGTGCAACTTCTTTCTCCAGATTGAAAACTGCAGTTTCTTTGGCTTTGGTGTCAGCCCGTGAACCTTGTAAACTGCGATTGAGGAGATTTATTTGATCTTCCATTTGGGCTTTGGTCAGTTCTAAGTTTATGAGTTGGTCCTTTGTGTTCTTGAGTTGAGATGCCAAAGTATCTCGATCCTGTTGCAACGCCGCCATTTGAGTCTGAAGAGTGGCCATGGCTCGACGGACTGCATCTGGATTGTCAATGGACCCTGCGGAAATCCCCATTCGTTTGAGTCCAGATTGAATCTGGGACAATTTTGATTCCGCTTCCTTTTTCTGCCGTTCCAAATCAACTTTCTCCTCGTTGAGGTTTTTCAAACGGTTCTCGGCAGTTCCCAATTTATTCTGTAGTTGTTCCATCTGCTGCTGAACTTGAGCCAAACAAATATTCAAGTTGTGTTTCTCCTCCATGAGTTTCTTCTCTCGATGTTTATTCTCCTCCGCCATGGCCAACAGCTGATTTTCTCGGTTCCCATATCTCTCTTCCGCTTCTGCTAATTTCAAGGCCAATCTTTCCTCTTCTCCTTTTGTTAGACTTAAATTCCCTTCAGTCTCTTCCAACAACTTTTTAGCATTTCTCCATTGAGACTCGGCTTCATCTCGACGCTCTGTTTCTGCCTCCAATTTCACCTACACAAACATAAAGCATGAAATTAGTAATAGTTTTTACAAAAGACAAATGTTATAAATATGTAATGTGATATTGTATATTATTATTAAATATTAAATAATAAAAAGAAAATTGGTTCGAGAAACAAAAAACAAGCTGACCTTTAACTCTATGACCTCGGCTTCTAATTTTGCAATAAAAGCTCTAGATTGAGAGAGTTGATCTTGCACTTCATCCATTTGCCTCGAGGTGTCTGATTTTTCTCGCAAAGATGCGTCCATTTTGACTGTGAGTGTTCCGATTTCTCCCTCCATTTCTGCTTTGACGCGGTCCAACTCTTTGACTTTCCCTTGAGTTTTGGTCAAGTCTTTTTTCAAAAGTATGATGTCTGCCTCTTTTCTGTTGAGCTCCTCTTTGAGTTGTTCCATGGCGGAATTGGTCTTTTCTTTTTCCACCGCCATTTCACTCAACGTCCTTCGCAACTCTGTCATTTCCTTTTTGGAACTGTCTCCAGTGTGTTCAGAGTCTTTCAATTTTCTATGCACATCATTCAATTCTCTCTTCAAATCCGATTCCCGTTCTTCAGCACCGCGGAGTTTATTTCTCAACTCTGAACAAGAATAAAATTTTTACATACATTTTAAACAAAACAAACAGGAATGTTTAAGCGAATTAGAAACGAAATGAGGCAAAAAAAACACATAGTATGTAATGATAAATGATGATACCTTCAATGTGCATGAGAGCGGCTTCTCTTTCTCTGTCAATGTCCGTCAGCCTTGTCTCGATTTGTTTCATCGTGTCAATGCCGTCTTGTTTAGTCGACTCCAGCTCATTCTTTAATTTTATCAACTCTGATCTTAATCCTGCAGCTGCATTCTTCTCATGATTACATTTTGTTTCACATTCACGTTTCAACCGATCTGCGAAAATCATTTGTACAAAAACGTTAGGTATTGATTTAAAACTGAAAACATAACACATGTCATGCAAAACAAACAACTTTTAAAGATGATTATAAAAAGAGTTATAAATTTCATGCACTCATTAAAAGTTTTTTCACTCTTTACCTCTTTCACTTTTGGCATCTTCTAGCTCTTTTTCAATCAATCTAAAACATACAAATTTCAATAAAACCATATTTGGCGTTTTGTTCTTATTTTTTTCATGTATGAGGAATGACAAATAGGCAGCAGTAGATGATTAGTAGACAACATAAATTTGCATGGATAAATTTTGATACAATTTTAAATTTTAAACCGGTTTTAAAAAAACACACTTACCTTATTTTATCTGACAGTCCTTGTTGATCCTGCTGAGCCAAAAGAAGGCCTGAAAGTATTTAAAAAATAATAATTTATTAGCTCATTATAGTGTTCTTTTTTGAAAATGAAAAATGTTAAAAGATGGATTATTCTAAATTCTAAATATTTGTAGCTTTCGCTTACCTTGTTGTTTATCATTTTCAGCTCTCAATAGGGCTTCTTCATACTGAACGCGAAGACTTTCCATTTGTTGTCGCAGACATCCGATTTCACTGAAAAGTTTATTAGCCTCATTCCTCTTTTCTGATTCTAATTCCGATCGTAGATTTTTTAATTTGTCTTCATATTCTAATTTGGTTTTCTCCTCATTTGAGCCGCTGGTACTCTGAAGAGTTGCAATTTCTTTTGAGAATTTCGCCTGCAATGCAGTTTTTTCTTGATCCGCCTTTTCCTTTTGATTTCTCATTTCTGCCTCCGTTCTGCAATTAGGAATTAGTAATTATTCATTTTCAGATAACAGATGAGAAATAAATAATACATACAACAAATTAATGCAGATTATTGATTGAATTCAACTATTTCTGTTTCGTTTTCGTGAAAAGTAAAAAGGTAAAAAGTAAAACCTTATCAATTTATCTTTCAAGGTTGCCAAGTCTGTAGTGAGTTTGGATTTGGTATCTGCTAATTGTCGTTCCACCGCTTCGATTTTCTTATCTTTCTCAATTAAATGTGATTTGAGATTCTCTTCGAGTTCTTCCAGTGATCCCTTTTCCTCTTTTATTTTATCCAACATGTTTGATAAGTTTTTGATTAGGTTGTCCTTGGATTCCACTAAATGAATCGCCTCCATGTGTAATTTCTCTGCATTGTGCAAATCCGCTTTTGTTCTCTCCAAAACTTGTAAAGCTTCTTCCAATTCTCGTCTGTCCATTAAAAAAACAATATAAATGATAAATTGTCATACACGTGATTTACCAGCACATATTTAAAAACACAAGTACATAATACAAAATAATTTGATAATTTCTTTATAAAAAGTGAAAAATAACTTGAACATATGAAAATGACCTGGTGTGATTGAGTTCCTCGGTGATAATTTCAGTTCTTTCTGTAGTCAAGCTCTAAAATAAAAAATCCGCAAAATATTTAGATAGAAAATTCAAAAATACATGAAACAGAATATAATTCAATTTGAACTAAGTAAGTAATATTATTTATTATTTAATATTGTAGTAAATATTACCATTTCTCTTAAGAACTCCTCTCTTTGACTATCCAACTGATTTTCAAGAATTAATTTTTTGTTTTCAGCTCCATCTGCTCTCGCAATCAAGCTCTCTATTTTGGCTTCTAAATCTGTTCTCTGTCTCTCTGATTCTAAAAGTTCTCTTCTCAAACTTGCCAAATCGTTCCGTGCGTCATGAAGTTCCTACAAATTAATATCATTCATAATTTATAATAATTATTCCCATTTTTCAATTCCACAATATTTTGTGTTGGGCAAAATGTTATTAATTTTTATTTATTTAGATGTGAGTACCGTTTCTATCCGAAGTTTTTCCTCTTCAGCTTGTCTGGCTCTCTCAGCCCATTTCTTTTTCTCTTTCTCAATGGCCTCTGCTCGCTCAGTACCAGAACGTAATTTTTCACCCAAAATCTCTGCATCCATTTTCCATTTCTTGAGTGAATCTTCACTTCTTTCAAATTGGAAACAGACATCTTCATATTTTGTGACTAGTTCATTCAGCTGTGTTTTCAATGCTTTGTTCTCAGCTGCATTTCGTTCTTTGTCGTCCCCAACAGACGATAGTTGCTCTCGGATTTTGGAGCAAAGTTCCTGTTCTAATTTCAACTGACTGGTTGCATTCGAGAGCTCCTCTCGGGTCTTGTCCAATTCAATATTAAGTGACTCAATTTCATCGCGACAACTTTCTGTTAACTTTTCAAGCTGAAATTGGCAACAAAATATTGTTATTGTTTATTTATTATTCTTCATTGAGACAGGAAATTTGTCATAGTTGATATAAAATATAAAATAGACATTGTGTTCTACTGAAAAAATTAATCTTTGTCACTTTTTACTTGTTAATGATTTGTCTTACTTTGCTCAAATTAGTAGCGAGATTATTTTTGATTTTCAAAGTGGAGTCCAATTCTGTAGCTAAAGCTTTCCTCTGTTGTTCCAAAATGTTCTTTTCATTCTTGAGATTGTCCAAAGCCCTTTGCGCTGTGTCTCGTTCAAGCCGAATATTTTCAAAGGCGTCTCGTATCTTTTCGTTCATCTCTGTCAATTGAGCAATTTTCTCTTCCGCTTTGTTCACATCCAATTCCAAAGAGTCGACATGACCTCGAGAAACAAGAGACTGTTCTTTGGCGGATGACAAACTCACCTAAAAACGCATTCACATTTGGTCACCAAAAACATTGAAATTAAAAGACTGAAATATTGTACATTTTCAATAATAATTGTAGTATTTCGTAATAATAATGGAAAAGCTGTTACCTGGAGCTGGTGTATTTGAAGCTGTCGTTTGTTTAATGCAGCTTGAACAGCAGAGACGATACTTTCCGCAAAAACGGTGGGATTTTCGCCATTTTCATCATAAATAAAGATGGCGGGTGTACTAGTCAAGTGAACGTCATGTCCATCTTCCAGTCCATGTTGATCAAAGTCACTCAGGAGCAATTCTGTGTTCAGAAAATAGAAAAACCAAATCATGTGAATTTGAATCTATATTTTTAAGTATAAATTATTATGAATGATTCAATGCATAAAAATATATAAATGAGTTGATTCCGATACTTACTTCCAATTTCTCGGAGAGAATTCTGAAGTAATCCCATTTCTTGGACGGACACACGATGTAACTCTGCTTCCAGATTCTGAGCTTTGCCTCCCAATTCCGCTATGGCCACTTCCATCGCGGATATTCTGTCATCTCGATCTTTGAGTTGCTTGCGGAGATTCTCCTGCATACTTTGAGAAGCTGTAAGCTCATGAGTCACTTTTGCAACAAATGCCGTCTGCTCTGCCTCCTTCAAAAGAAATGAAAACAATCACAGATTATTATTTGCACCCGCCTCACATTTTGTGTACTGGATCAAATTAATATTAGCAATTATTATTAATTATTACATTACAGTTACATCATAATCATTTCTGTAATTTACAAATCTACGTCTGTTATAAATTCGGCATGCCTCTAATTTTGAACATGTCAATGAACTTTGATTTCATCAATAATGAAATATTTCATTTCTTATTTAATGCTTCATTAAGATATCAAAAGATCCATCACATTTAAATTGTCAGGCTCAACTCGGTTACTTTTATTTTGTAAGTAAAGCTTTTAGTTGTGCTGATACTCGTTGTAATAACTTGATTTTTGTGCTTTATGTGTGTTCAAGGGACAAGAAGGTGTTTTGTGTTTTGGGTGAAAGTGTCTAAATTCTACATGATGTTGTAAACAGTCTGTAAAACACGGAGCAGTTATTTTATACAGTTGGATATACTTTATACCTACACCTTATGTTCGGAGTGGATGCAGATAAGTAAAATGTGTGTGATGTGCACAATCAGGTATTCAGACATTGCAGTGGCTATGCGGGGAGACTTGAGCATTGAGCTGGATGAATGTTTTACCCATGTACAAGAAACAAGACATTGAGGAAAATTGAGACAGTTTAAGTCATCGCGTGACGATTGGAAATCAGGTAAAAATTGTGAGGCATTTCCCATGATGCCAATCATAATAAAAGACAAGGATGAGCACAAGAACAAAAATGACCATTAGTCTCAGCAAAACACATTTCGTGCCTCGTTAGGAAAACGGTAAAAAGGAAATCAAATTTTCTTGAAATGGCAGAAAAACGTCTGTTGTCTTGAAAGAAGCATTACTTGTTTCTCTTCCACTACTTTCCACTACATTACACATTACAGTTTACAGATTCAGGGCAATAACCCAAAATTACTCACATGACATATTTAAATAAAACTAAAATCCCATTTCTTATTCCTTACACAGTTTCTAGTTTTAAATATGTATTTATGCAAATCCCCATTCACCTCATAAGACATATTTTTTTCATATTTTTTGGGGAAAGGAGCACAATGGCTGATTGATCAATTTCACCTTATAAATTTTTAAAAAGGTAAAAAATCTGAGCAAGTAAATCATTTGAATCCGAATAGTTGTCTTATGAGAGTAAAGTTCTACTTTCTGTGGAAATATATCATGCTATTTTATTTGATGTGGCAGTAGAAGAAATACTGATAAAGCAAACCGTGAAGAGTAATTAATGAAACTTAGGATTTACCTGAAGTGGAGTGGGCGTAGAAACGGTTGTTGTTAAAACAGCTGAGGAAATCTGGTTTGAAATGCGAGCAATTGAATTTTTCAATTGTGCCATATCTCTTCCAGTTGAGGATTTCATCTCTTGGAAATCTCTCTTTGCAGAAGCAACTTTCTTCCAGAGGCTGAGCAATTTGGAGTGTTCAGAAGCATAGAAATCTGTGTAGGCTTGCTCTTCCGATTTCCATTGATTCTCTCTGTCCGACATTTGACGAGCCAATTTTTCCCAATCATCACCTTTTTTAATTCATATAAATTTCATATAAACTTGTTTTAGTCAACTTTCCGATTCATTCATTCATTTATCGTATGTTTTTGATACAATTTAAAAACAATGAAAAAAAAGAAGGGATTTCTTTTGCTTACTGAGTTTTTGAAGGTCGGTTGAAAGTGCATTGTTGATTTTCCTCGTTTCATCCAATTCGCTTCGAAGTTCTCGATTCAAATGGATTAAACTATCATTCCGACTTCGTTCTTGTTCTAATTTCCAGAGAGCATCTTCCAGTTCATTTCCAGTTCCACGTCCTCCCCCTCCTGCCCCACCCCCTCCTCCACCAAAATCTCCAAGATGACCTCCGGTTCCAGTGGTCGGGGAATCAAAGAATAACTCTTGTTGGATGGCGCTTTGTCCTAATTTCGTCTCGAGGTCTGAACATCTTTGCTTGTACTGCAATAACTACAAAAACAATTGAATCAGAAACAACTAAGAACAATGTCCAATTACAAACCATGAATAAAAAGTTGAAATGAGTAAGAATAACAATTAGGAAACTGATAATTTGTGGATATTTAAGTACTTTGGATTGAAGTCGAGCAACTAAAAGGGCTTGTTGATGTTGAGCTTGTCGATAGCTCTCAAGACGTCTTTTATACGCGGAAGTTTCCTCCTCAAACCGATTTTGGACAGTGTTACTCCGTGTGAGTAAATCCGTCTCTCGTGCATCTCCTCCAGACATTCCTCCTCCTCCTCGCAAAATAGAGCCTGCTGGTAAGGAAAGTGTTGGCGTTGAAGGTGGTAAGGCCAATGACTGCAATTCATCAACAAAAAAAACATGAGCATCACAAATTCACACAAGTATTTTATTCAAAGTCTATTGTCAGAAGTGAGCAGTCGTCTTCTAAAGTAACAACATTACTATTATTATTTATTATTATTAAACAACAATGATAAGTATTCAAGTCAAAACATTCCAAAAAATGTCCGGAATTCCTACGGAAGAATTATTATCACCGTTATCACACAGTTTAATCAGAATTCAGACTCGCTTCAGTTTTTCAAAACTGCTCATGAAATGGCTAACCTTTGGCCGAGGTCGCCTCGAAGAATCCATAATTTTGAAAGCACTAAAATCAGGAACACTAAACGTGTACAATTAAAATAAGGCGAACAAATAATAAGAACAAGTGCAAAAAACTTGGAGAGAACTTGGATTTACAATAATATGAAACAGACTAAACCAAGTATTTTTTTAATAATAAAACGTTTTCAAGGATTAGAAACAAATTTATTTTTGTGGTTTAAGAAGTATGTTTTAGAAAATATTTCTATTACAGCACCGTTCAGCACACAGAGGCAGAGACACAGAGTAAAACAGATTTGTGATAGTCACAACGGAAATGTAGAGAGTTGAGAATCATCTCAACCTCTTGAATCAAAACAAAAATCCAGACTGAAAGAGGATAAACGGAGAAAAGACAAAAGGGGGAAGAGATGAGCAGAGGAAGAAGAAGAAGCTCCAGACAGAATTAGATTAAGCTAACTATGGGAAGACAAGCATGTGGTTAATTGACCAAAAACTCATGTCTCAGATTGAATTTGTTAATAAGCAGGTTTTGTTCATCCCATCAGATTGCTAGTGATTTTATAGCGTGATGATACGCAATTCAAAAATTGGACTCGGATGGCACAGGCTGACACCTCTTTTACTAAAACAAGGGAAAGGAGCAGAAGAGATAGACCGTTTCATGTCATATCATCCGCATACCCTTTTTTTGTTTTATCCAAATCTCAATCATCAAAATCTCAACAAACCAGAGACCAGAAATCAGAGAACAGAGTACACGGATTTATTTTCTCATATCATATGCATGCTTTTTGTGCTCATGTGAAATTAATGGTGAGGGAGTGCATGTGTCTATCTGTTCCATACTTATGTATTATATTCCGACGACATATTTTATTTTATTTTATTACATTTTAGAGATAAACTACTTTATGCAGATAAAAAAACCTGGATTTTATCATCCTATTTTACCTTGGACTTTTCATTTCTTCACTTTCTAACTGAACACTAAACTGAACTGAACTGACTAACCTGATGTTGACTACTCCTTGAAGAAATTCTGAGTCGACAGACTTCAACTTGATTGCTCCTCTTGCTGTCAACGTTTTCTTCATCGTACTCTCCAGAAAAAACTATAGGAACTCTGGATCGTGGGCTAATAAGACTTTCATACCCAGACATTAAAGACATTCACACACAAACAAAGCACGAGCCCACACAAAATGTTGATGCACTTTTACTCTGTCTGCCTTTTTTTAACAAAAAACAACTCGGCTCACTCACAATCTCTCAACGTTTAGGCAGTTTGACACTTGCATTTATTTCACGCCAATAATAAACTCTCTTTCTCTTTTACATAGACAAAAAGTAAATTTCCAGTTTCCAGTCATCAGTGTCTATTTTGTAGTCCCACTAATTTTCCCATGTGAAGCATTAGTGTAATTTATTTGAATAATCTTCTTCTTTTTTTCTTTTTGTATTTTGCACTACTTAAAACTTTAAAATTCGGTCAAGTAAAATAAAACGGTAACATTTTTTTGTACTAAAAATGGTGGTGATAATTTATGATGATGATGTGTTTTTTTTTATTCTCGTACTTTTGTAAAAACTATGATACGTACATATTACTTAATTTAGTACAACGGTAAAACTTGGAAGTTTGCACATGACACGTTTAGTATTTGTAGCAATTTATTTATTGTTCAAGGTATTTCTTGCTTAATGTGCTTGTTGAACTTTGTTGGTGATTGTCCTTGAATTTTAATACATTTAGTTTAGCAGAGACAAAAGACGAGAAATATCGAGAGCAGAGAATCATTTCGGATTTGGTCAATTTGGTAGTACAAAATTTAAAGCGTGAGTATTAGTATTATTTATTATTATTATTTACTTATTTATTATTTTATTTTTATTTGTTTTAAGTAGCTTGTAGAAAAACAGAGTATTACTTTCCGTGTTAGACCATTATAATTACTTACTGCTAAATAAAGATGGAGTGATTGCTTTAAAAATATCCGACTGTGACTGGAAATAATTTTCTCACAAGTTGAGTTTCTGGACTTTTCCAAGTGTTATATTGACTAGGAATGGACATGATATTTTACAAAGAGACAATAGAAATTTGGCAAAAAAAGGCAGTGGTGGAAAGCAGAAGAGCGGAGCGTAACAAGAAGAGAAGAGCATGGAAAGAGAAGTTGGGAAATTGCATTGAGCAAGTATCAAGTATGTGATGTGTAAAATATGGTACAAAAAATAGTGTTGGCACTCATGACACGTTCGTTACGTCTTGTACGATCGAACGATAAAATACCTGAACATCCGGGTACGAGAAATATAATATAATATCTTATTATTATTATTATTATTATTCTTGTACATGACAATAGTAGTCGACAGCAGACAGGCATGTCCAACAGAACACAAGAAAACAGAAAGTGGTTCTTCGTGTCCAGGAAACGAGAGGAAAAAGTATGGATTTAACATGTCAGACACTAAAATATGTAAACGATCTATCAAGGACTTCTTATGCATTGTGTAGGAGGCTGTAGTCAATATTATATGTTATATTTGAGCGAGTTGTGCGAGGCTGTCCAGAATCCAGACAAAAAGAACACACACACAAAGTATAAAAGTAAAAGTAGAGGAATAAAGTAATATTTTGTAGTTTTAATATCATTATAATCCATTTCGTATACTGTATATTCTACAGGAATCGCCATCAAATATTTGAGAACTATTATCATAAATATATTCTACTTTCTACTGCATCCAGACGCATATCATTATACTAAATACTTGCACATTTTCCATGCATATTTTATCTGTACGTGAGACATATGAGTGAAAGTTTCTGTTTAGCAGCAATAATTATTAGTTTTTACTATATTATATACTACTGTACCCTACGTGTCACAAATCCTATTGCTCCTTGTACTTTGTACTACAAACTCCACAGTGTGCATTATTTATTCATGTCTACCTAAATAGTCGATACAAGATACAAATATGTATTACACGTTACAAGTGTGTGATTTTAAGTATGTAAGTTGATTTTATAGTGTGTAAATGCAGGCACAAAAGTATTGACTCACAAAAGAGAATATAGAATAAATATGTATTGGTAGATTCGGTGAAAGCTCAGAGCTGTTTTGTAGTAAACAAACAAATTTGTAGTCGCTACTCTATCCACAATCCACAGTGTTCGTTCTATCCACAGTTCACAAGTGACATGTCACTTTTTTTGTAACAACAAAAATCCTTTTCCATTCATAATTTCTTTGCAGAAAATATACTTAGTGCAATTGCTTAATACTTAATATTTACACACTGTGACATGCTTCCCCTTCCACTTGCATTCACATTTTTATTTACATACTTTGTCTTTTTTGTATTCAAAACATGAAAAAGAAAAGATGGTCCACAGACAAGTGACAAGTTCTTGTACATATAGTTTATTTTGGTTTCCGGATTTGGTTAATGAAACCAATTATTATAATAATAATTGATTTTATGTTTTATGGTTTATGCTATTTATTTATTTTGATTTGATTTATAAATCAAATACTACATCCATGTCCACTGGTGACATTGTCAAGTTTTTTTACATTTGTATAGTAAATTGTGATCACAATTCACGATTCAAAAGAAACTCACTGCATGGAGTTTTATATTTTTAAAAGTCAAACTTTTGTCATGTTTACAAAATCCCTTTTTAATCAGAAGAATGAAACTAAGACACAAGAACATTTCTAAATAAAGGTTAAATTACGTACCTTTTTTGGGTGGATAAGGCTTTGTTTGGTGAACGCAGTATTGATTTATCTCACATGTTCAAGTACATTGTTGAATGTTGAGTACAAGTTCTTTGACTTAATTTTCCATTGTTAAATTCTAGTTGTAGAATCTAAATCAAGTCTACGGTTTTAATCGTGATGGACGGACTCATTTCTTTACATCAGCATCACATTCACGAGTTGAGTAGATTCACACACACTGATAACTGATAACAAATTTTTGAGAGATAAAACAGAAGAAGCTCCGTTGGATTTTTGACTAGAAACGGAAATGATGATCAAGTTTAACATGTTTTGACGTTTGCTTCGTCGGTCTCCAAGAAGTTTGACAATGTTTACCCCCTTATTGATTTTTCCGTCGCGGTGAATGAAGGAACTCTGAATGCAGCTCAATATACTGAAATGGATTTTATGCACCCTCTCATTTTCTTTCTCTAGCTTGTGTTTTGTGTGTATTTGCGTGTGTGCGTGGGGGATAAAATAAAACTTTGAAAAATGCGTAAAAGTGTATAATAATAGAATATGTTGATCAAAAGGTGCATTTCATTTGGAGAAGAGTGTATAATCAATACATTACAAAATGAGTACCATTTGCATGCGACGTTTAAATAAATTTCCGTGTTGTAAACGATACGAGAAAAAGTGCGGATATGAGTAAGTAGGTACGTATTTACGAACAATTTACAAAGCGTTGTGCATGGATTGACATACCTACAAGTTTCTTATTTTTAGGCAATGGACGCATTACCTTGCGTAAAACTAAATTAAAGTTGGTCAATTCGAATGTTGTCATATTCTGTTAAATATAAATAACTAAAAAATATTCTTTCCTTTTCTTCTCTTCATCATGTATGTTGGTTTTTTAAATTAAACCTTGAAAAATGAGCAACAAGTCTCAAACGCACCTTATTAAATTTTTTACTCCCTTTGGGACTTTTATCTCAGTTAGATACTTTAGACTTTGACCTAACACTTAGCTATACTTTTAATTATTATTACCCGTCTACTTTACATCTTCAAGGGTATCCCACAATTAGCGATGTACTCATATAAGGTTTGAAAAATTTCAAAATAGTAATAATAAGGTATGATATTTTTTATAGGCGATATGGCATTTGCATTGACGATTCACCGAAAGTCTAAACTGCATACCCACACGCTAAGCAAAACAATAGCAGATGGATACAAATAAAGATGAATTACCTTATAACTCGACCCTGTTTCGAAATTCCAGTGCCAGTGATGTAGGAATTTTGGATGTGCTACATCCATTCTCCGTGGATGGGGAATCCGGGTTGACCCTTGACAAAAAGTACCACGGCTGTACTTATGATTTCTAGAGGATTGGCCAAAATTGTTTATTAAACTCCTGTAACTGTGCAGAAGTCGTGATGGATTCGCACTAATTTTGGCCGCATTGAACATTGTAGCATTTCAATTTGATTCAATTGTGCTTTGATTGGATTTTTTGGAGCAAGACACTGAGACAAAAACGACAGCCAGAGCAATAAAATGAAACGGATCCCTTTTCTCGGACTATTCATTATTTCGGACTGTGTTTATCCAGAATCCAAATTGACGATAGGGCATCCGGCATGTCTCATGTCTCATTCTCCCATTAGTTATTTTTTATCCTAACTCATGTTTTATTATTGTATCATTTCGTATTACACTGAGAATTTGTACTTTATACTTTATCTAAAATGTGTAGGATCAGTAGCTGAACAGTTTTAACTTTCAATTTATGAACTCGTTTGTATTATTCTGTTGTTCTGGGCTGTGATGATTTTCAATTCGCAATAATTAAAATTTTCTGTTATATGTTTTGTGCTTTGTGTATACACAATTACGCACTATACGCACTATTTTCCAAAAACGGTACAAAATTTTACTAAATTTTACAAGATGAAAAAGTAATTCATAATTCATAATTCATAAAGACTGAAAACTGAGTACAACAGTTGTACGTTGTACGTTGTACTGTCCAAAGTCCAAAGTTCACACTCCACACGACACAGTACACAGTATACTGTGTATAGCCTGTGTGTATATATATACAAAATTGACATGTGTGAAAAGTGAAGTTTCAAAATTTCAAATTCCATCAGCACAACAAGAAACCAGAAAGACTCAAACGTTTTTAATATTATTTTAGTTTAACTATATCCTGCGTTGACAGTAATTATACTCATACCAACAAAAATTTACAATGTACATACAGTTCTTTATAAACCCCCATCAGGCTTCTAAATCCGCTAAACAGTTTTCCCACTTCACTCACAAAGGTACTATTTGGCTGTAGTTGCTTTTATTAGAGTACATAATATATTATACCATATTTATGGACTCTAAGGTGCTTGTAAACTTTAAACTAAAACCAAAAACCAAACCTCTCATGCAAATCCTATAACCCCGTTTTTTTGCTACACGGTACGTATAATAAATCCAAAATCCAAAAGCATTTCGGACAGGTATCGGACTTAACCTATTTAGCCCGGACTTAAAGGAGCGTAGTTACAGCTCCAAAAATGAAATCCTTATATCAAAACCGACCCCAATTAGTCCAAATCCGATCTTTAAATTTAACATGTAAAGAATAGGTATTTTTTCACGACAGTTGTGAAACCGGGATAAAGGGGTCCGATACTAACAAGAAAATAATTTGATAAAATTCAACGCCGTTTGAAATTTCTGTGGAAATTCAGTGTGGAAAATATGAATATTCCTGCTGAACTTGGACGCCGCTTGAAATTTCTGTGGAAATTCAGTAAGGAAAATATTTAAAATCCTGCTGAACTTGGACGCCGCTTGAAATTTCTGTGGAAATTCAGTAAGAAAAATATTAAAAATCCTGCTGAACTTCGACGCCGCTTGAAATTTCTGTGGAAATTCAGTAAGAA
>JABASP010001886.1:0-24437 GCA_019776565.1 Sminthurinus signatus | reverse complement strand
GAAAGCAAAAATGCTTTAGGCTCCGGAAGCGAAGCTGATTATAAAAATTCAAGTTGTGTCTGTCCGTGGTCATACAACTGCCGTCTACGTCCAAAAAGTTCTGAAAACTTTACCAATATAAATTGGCATACTAGCGCCATCTATAGCACAAATCTGCACTACGTTTTAAAAACGTGTTTGTCCAATTTTGTCCATTAAAACATTTTATAAACGTTTTGTGTCCTCCTATGTTAAAGTATATGGGGACACACGTTTGTGTCCTCCTATGTTATAGTGTATGGGGACACAAATTTGTGTCCTCGTATGTTATAGTATATGGGGTAGTCAATGCATGTAATATACATATTGTGCACAGACGGACGGACGGACGGACGGACGGACACGAGTATTTCAATAGTCAGTTTTGCTTCCTAAAAAGTGAGAATATCTTTTAAAAGTAACCCTGCAGAATTCTAGGTTCCATTTGGGATTCCCAGATTCAAAATTCAAGAGATTCGAGAGATTCGAAACTCCAGAATCGAGAGATTCGAGAGCCAATAGTTAAAAATGGAAAAGAGAGGTATCAAAAAACCCTTTAGGCACCCTCCTCCATTTTCCTCCTTTTTTAGGTGTCTACCTTGTAACTCGTGATCTGTGATCCGTGATCCGAGTTGAATTTGGATTTGGGTTTGGATTTGGATTTCGACTTGGGTTTCAACTTGGACTTGTACTTGTTCAACAACTCTCTAAAAGAGGGAAAAAAGTTTTTAATATAACGTATTTCACAAAAGTGATATCAAAAGTGAATGGTAGAGAGACTTTTGAGGTTTTTTAGGGCGGAAAATCACAGACTAATAAAAGTTTTCCAATAGAAGCAGAAATCTGATATTCCGATATTATTATCATTATTATTAAGAAAGGAAGAAAGATAGAGAGAGAAAACGAGAACGTCAGAGAAAGAGAGAAAGGAAGAGTCAAATAAAGAAAGAGACAGAGAGACAGAGACAGGAGATAGAAGTGACAGGTTCCTTATGGAAAATGAAAGAATCGGTCGGGAATTTCAAGGAAAATGGGAGGAAACCCCGTATGGACGGATGAACACTATTATTTGTCAAAAAAAGGGAAAAGATTGTGAAAAAGAAGAAGAAGAAGAAGAAAAAGAAGAAAGGAAAAGGAAAAGAGGGAAATTCGTGAAAATCAAGTTTATACCCAAGACTCGTCTTACAAAGGACATTTCATATTGACTGTGGAGACAACCCTGAACTGTTCCTGAAATCCTGAAATCCTGAAATTCGTAGTCCTATTTTCATGTATGCAGTACTGTGGATAGAAGATACTTTTGTAGATACTAGATACACAGAGAAAGCGACAGAGACAGAATAGAATGTGATTCTCTCGCCTCGTCAAGTTGAGCGAGAATCACAAAATCACACACACACATACAACATCCAGCATCAAGAGTAAAAAGAGTAGAAAGAGTAGAAAGAGTAAAGAGACAAGAGGAAAGTCAGAGAGCAAAGGAGAAAGGAGAGACTGGAAGAAAGCAAAAGCAAAGAGACAGCGACAGTTTCAGAAAGAGACAGAAAGAGACAGATACAGATATAGAAATAGAAAAGAGAGAAAAGCTGAAATTACATGTAAGAAATGAGTAGGAGATGGGAGTGAAAGTGCCAACGGTGAACGGTGAACGGTGAACAGGCGTCCGGGTTGTCACAGTCACATCTTGTGAAAAGGGAACAAGGGGCAGATTTGCCTCATTAAACGTCAGTTTTGAGGGGAAATAATATAATATGGGTTCGTAATGAACAGAATTCCCTCTTCCTCTCAAAAATCTCTTTTATACCCACCAAATTTTACACGCTCTGCTTCCTCCTCCTCCTTCTTCTTCTTCTTCTTTCTTCCTCGTACATTGTACATTGTACATCATCTCTCGTCTTATCCTTCATTCGTGACTTTTTCTCTTCACGTGCGCCGGCATTGGTATTGGCATTGCCACTGATTTTATATGTTGGATTTTGGATACTTTAACTTCCATATTCTGCATAACATATTATCTTGATTCTGATTTCTTATTACAAAATATTTCCTGTCACTGTAGTACCAGAAAATAAATTTCAAATTTCAAATTTTCAATCCCACATAAATACAACTTTTACATAATATTTATGTGTATTTTTTAGAAATGGGGAAGTATAATTATAATTATAATGCATATACAATATACAGTATACAGACTTTATCTTTTATGCTTTTGGCTTAGCTACTCATTGCGCGATGATGGCGGAGTTTGGATACCAGTTTAATACTTTCAGGTGAGATTTACAACCTACGATCAACGCAATATATATCTTTTCCGTCAATCATGCTCCACATCATTATCACAGCTCAAAACTCCAAACTCAAAACTCCAAACTAACAAAGTATCAACATGATTATACCTTTTTGATACTTTGACTAGGAATATTTCATTTGATATCCCTACTGAATACAGTATACAGTTTAGCATTTAGCATTTACAAGTTTTGTATCCCCAATCTCCCGAAATCTAAAATTGTCATCCGAATTCCGTGTTTTGTCATGTCATGTCATCATTTAGTTGATTCGTTGGATCATGTAGTTTTATGAGTGTCTAGTGTCTAGCAACTAGCGGCATTTCCAATTTGCACAACTGAACAGTGAAATCCCTTTTAAAATTCCTCCGAATCTGCAAATGAGCTCAAAAACTCAAAAACTCAAAACAAACCACAGTAAAGATACTTATTTGCAATTTCACACGTATATATTTTTGACTACATCATTTTCCGTTTTGATGTACACTCCAAACTATTGTACAGTCTGTCATTGATCCATGATTTGACTCTTGTATTCACTGCTCATCGCTCATTAATAAACTGGTGAGCAAGTCACAAGTCAAAAGACACCAGTTTATCAAAGTTTCAAATAGTATTATAATATTATGTACATGTCAAGTTAAATACAGCTTAGCCTCGTTTCCTTTGAAAACCTGAAGCGACTGGAGACTAGAGACAATTGTTTAAAGTTTGTTTTAGCTACACACAAATCACAGATCAGAAATCAGAGATAATCAGAGATCAGATACTGTGTGTAAAGAGTAAAGAGACAAACTTGGATGATGTTTCATTCTACTGTTGTTGTTGTTGTTTTTGTTTTCGACTGTCACTGTTTTGAATTTTGATAACTGAAAAGACTGAGTGAACAGCGAACAACTTTTCTGCAATAGCTTTGCATCTCATCTTGAGCCTTCCTCTCTGTTTTAATAAGCATAATCCCACGTTACCTCTGTCCTTTGTCCTTTGTCTCATTAAATAGTTAAATAGCTTTTCTGCCAATTTAAATATCTTGAAACAAAATCCATGGCGGATCATGTTTATTCATTTAATTATAACAGAGGAACAAGGGTGAAATATTGAGCTGAAAAAGTATATGATCTACGATACTCTTTGCATTTTTTACTTTGCAGTTTTTTGTCTTTGTATGCTAACTATTTTTTTGACGTGCGTTATGCGTTATACGTTATACGGTATACTTTATAAAGCCTCGGTTCTTCATTTTTCTCCATCTTGATCTTGAACAATACAAGATGAAGCATATCCATAAAAAACTGAACAGGAAGCAGTCGTACAAAACAATGTTATAAACCATGGATAGACTTGAAAATGAGCTGACATAAACTATATCTGCAAAGTAAATTGTAGAGCATAAAAGTGTCTGTCTCGTTTTCTCCTTCAAAACACCTAGCATCTAAATACAAAAAGCTGTAATAAATACCTACCAAAGGATATGTAAATCGTACAATATAGGAAAACAGTAAAAAATAAGTATCTAAGATCTACAATCTACAGTGTACAAGAGTAGGAAGAAGTTGAAGTTGAAGTAGTTTCTCTCGTTTTGGCAAAATTTAGAGATTTAGAGAGGCGTAAAATGTACACAGGTGCGTGACTACTGTTCTCTCTCATATATAACTGTACAGTGTACAGGATTGTTATTTTCGTCTGTCAAACTGTCATGTATGCACCATGCACCCGTGGCATGATGTAACGTCATTTCCTCTTCCTCTCTAGATCTCCACATCTTCAGAATCCTCACCCCAATCCCAATCTTCAGCTCCAAAATCCTGGATCGGGTAGCAACAAACTCTATGCATTATATTTTATATTCTAGATTCTAGATTCTAGATTCTAGACATAATACCGATTTCCGATTCCCGATGCATCAAAATATGAACATATTGCATATTGCATATCGCATATCGCATATCGTTCATCGCACATCAAACACTCTCTAGAATTTTACTCATTGTGAGGCTGAACCCTCTCAAGTTTACTGAATTTACCGTCAACTGTCAACTTCGGGAGGTGGAAGCGGCTGTGACAATTTGTGCATGTACAATCTACAATCTATTCTACATGTATTTAGTAGTATTATATCATTCTTCAAATTCATCCAATGCTCCTTGAAGCAGCTCTCAGTAGCATTTTCAAGAACAAACAACAAGCGATCTACTACATCAACACAACAAATTAATGGTCAAATCACAATTCATAATATGATATATTAAATCTATGTATGGTGTATGGTGTATGATTCATAGTTAAAAGCATCTACAAAAATTTACTATAGAGAAAACCAGCTGAAAGTATATTTTTCCCACATAAAGAGTGTAAAAGTAAAAACTTGTGAATTTCTTCAACAAACTCCAGTGGGAACTGCTGAATTTGGCAAAAAAATTACTCACATTTATCCAATTAACAACTTTTTTATTACAGCTTCTTCATCCTACATCCTGAGATATCTACGGGTCTATACGAAATACGAAACGCTAACTGAACTGTGGGTAACATTTTACAAAATGGAGAATGTAGAAGGTATAAAACGTACAAAGTACAGAATACGCAAGGTAAAAAACTTGAAGCATTTTGATCACATGTGTCTACAGTCTACAGTCTACATCTTGCATATGCATGTAGAGAAGCTTATATATAAATTTCTGAAGCAAACCAGAATCCAGATTCAGGTCCAGAATGAGGAAATTACTTGCTATCTAACTGTTATGGATGTGTCCTCACTGGCACTGGCACTGGCGCTGGGAGAGAGGATACTAAAAGTAATGCAGTCAACCGACTAACTATTAACTACACATAGCCCAAAGTACACACATTCACAGCTCAATTGCACGTGCAACCATCCAAATCAGAATCCAAATCAGACGCAAAATCAAAATTTGGATTCCAAATCCAAGTGAAAATCTCCGATGTATTGTACAACGTATAAATAGTTATGCATCGAGTATAAACCTGCAGAAAGTAGACTATATGCCTTAAAATATCCTCTATCCTCTGCTTTACATGCTACAGATTTTGGAGCAAAACTTTTTATAACCGTATTTCAGGGATCATTAAAACTTCATTAAGTCTACCAGTCTGACTGAAGGAGTCGGATGGAGTCATTTCAACTTGAAGAGAACTCAGTACTCACAAGTCAGTACATTGTACATTGTAAATGTACCTATATATTACAAACTATAGTTATTGACTATATACTTTGGACAATGTACGTTGTCTCAACAAATGTTTCCAATTACTCTCGGCATGTACTTTATAGATGGATAGATAGATACCTTTAATAAAAATGGATCCATAAACCGGGTAATGAAATTACCTATTATCAGTTCACTACGAACTACGACTTCAACTACAACTACATTCTTCCTTCCTGCTTTCTGTTCGCCTTGGTTATAGCGTATTTGAGTCCTTACAGTTGTATAACAGTTGTATGTATCACTTGATCCAGCACAAAATGTTCTTGAGAGTTTAGAGTATTACGTCCGTCTTTAGTACAATCTCAAATCCCAGAAGTAAACCCAAACCAAACCAAACCAAGACAGAGAAAGAGAGGGTAATTGTAATAATGGAAAGATTGAACAAGGAAAATAGATTACTGCGGGAAAACCAAAAAACCATTGGACACTGTACAATGTACAATCTACAAGAATATCGTACTTTCTTTCTTCTTTCTCTATCCATCTAAAATCTATAACTTTTCTTTTACATGACGTCTTATTGAAATCAGAAGCTGGGGTTGAGAAAGACTACAACAAACTATAGAAACTATTGAAACTACGTTTGAAGGGAGCATTTCACTAGGATATTAAATTAAATTATGACTTTGTATCATTATAAATCAGGCGAGGAATGGTGGATATAAAGATGATGAAGAGTTAGATAAGCATAAATATCCCCCTTAATCTTAAATATTACCCGAGAAAATCAAAAAGTTTCAAATGTCTGTCCATTTCCTACATTATATTTCCTAAATGTATTGCCTATTCCCTATGAACTATTACCCATTCCATTCCAGTCCAGTCCGATCCAATCCGTTGTAGTCAAGTACACAGTGGAAAGTCCAATACAATTCTTTCCTCAATCCTCACTGAATCCTGAATCTTGACTCTTGGGATCCAAGATCAGAGGATTAAAAAGGTTTTATGTACACTGTACACTGTACACTGTACACTGTACATTGTACATTGTACTCTTTTTCTATTGAAAGTAGAAAGTGGGATCAGAAAACGGGAATCAATAATATAAAAAAGTAGAATGACTCGACTTGAATTGACTTGAGTTGAGAGTTGAGAGTTGGCTGTATTGATATGGCTCCTACTTACTCTTATCTTTTATCGTACAGCCTAATGTTACTGCTGATGTTTTTCAAGTACCTTAGGAAATTTAAAGTTTTCTCTTTCTTTTTCTCCTCTCTCCATCTGATGCTGGCGCTGTTGTCTATTTCTCTATGTACTATGTACTATGTACAATGTACACTTATTACATTACGTTTTCTTCTGGTTCTTGTTCTTCTGATTCTTTTTCGCTGTGCTTTCCTCTTCCCTGTTTCTGTTTCTGTTTCTTTCCTTGTTGTTGTTCTTTGCGGTGTTTTGTGTTTTACGAATAGGTTTTTTTTGTTAGGGCAAGAAGCTTTTTAATTTTTTTCTACGAATCAAACTGGGATTCTGGTCCTGATTCTGATTGGTTTTCAGGACAAGCTCTTAAGATTTGAGTTTGATCTTGTGGAGCAACCAACAACCCATGTATTTATATGTGTGTGTTTTAGTGATTTTATGTACAATGTGCATTATGATTGGAGAAACATAAATAAATGGAGAATAGAGATGTTCCTAAGATATTCACCATCCGCCTTCTTTTTAAGTATGTACAATGTACAAATGGAATACGGTGCAACCTTCTGGTACTCGTTTTGGTATTGGTACTCGTACTATTGCTGGTGCTGGTTGTGATAGGAGAGTTCACAATTGATAGGATTTGTTTCGTAAAAGCCTCCCTGGATTAATTAAATAGCTTTTATTGAAGGGTTCTTTATTAGATTTCACAAAGATTTTATCGTCGGGTTTCAAAAGTTCTTTGATCTTCTTCAACTACAACTGGAAATATATCCATTATCCGTACATACATACAAACTACAGACTAAAGAATACAGAGTACAGAGTACAGAATATCGTGTATATACTTATTTATGTAGCTCTTTTTAGAGAGGAAAAGCTATAACTTTTCGATTCTCCGTTCTCCACTCTACATTCTTGACTCAAGAACCTTTGCCTTCTTCTTCCACGTTTTTCCTGGTCTGTGTCTCCCTCCCCATGAAATTAGAAGTAGAAGTAGAGTTTTCCCTTTTTCTCTTTCTCTTTGCCTGTCTCTAGGTGATACACAATACACGTAAGAGTAATAATAATTGTAGATTGTAGTTTTGGTCGATAAAAGAACATCTCTCTTTACTTATTACTTTTATTACACTATAGCTTTTTCCTTCTCTATATATTTTATATTTTGTAGGTATTAATTCTCTTTTTGTTGTTTTTTTGTACAGTTAATAAGAACAATTATTACCTTTTTGTATAATACTACAAATTATCCTCTTTACAAATTATCAACGTGCTTATGAGATTTTGAATCATCTCATTTTGATAACATGAGACAGGAGCTTGACTCTTCCGGATACCAGATTCCAGATCCTGATTTGAAATATCTACTTGAGTCTTGAGTCTGAGTGTGAGTCTCAAGAGTTTGATGAGATGAAATTCTTTTCTCTTTCTTCTCTTCCTCTTGTCTATTCTTTTGTGATTTACACTAAATTGAATCCAAAATATAATTGAAATTATAAAAGTAAGGCTGAGGGATCAAATGCATGATGAATGATGAATCATGATTCGTGATTGTTATCAAAGTGTAATGTTACGTGTAAAATTTGAAGTGATGTGATGGGATGATTGGGACTTTGGGCTTGGGTTTTGGAAAATCCTAGGACTAGTCGCCCTCTACTAATAATTCAGTCAACTACGAGTGAAAGACATTTTGTATCTGGGTTTTTGATGCTATTGGTTTCGTTGTTAACTAATTTTAAACACTAATAATTGGAAAATTCGACAATATGCTTTAGGAATTCCTGGTTAAGGTTTTCCTAATTGCAATTGTGTATTTTGGATGCTGTGTTTTTCATACATTTTATGAAATCTATGAAATGTCCAATGGTTTTGTAGGTTTTCGAAGGTTTTTTTTTTTCATTTTACAAAGTAAATGTTGTCCCAAAGGATCAACATTCTTGTTAACTCCACATTTGTATCTGACAGCTCTGAGGAGGAAGGACACTGAAGACACAAGAAGACAAAGCCACCGGTACACCGGTAAAAGACGAGAAATTGAAGTACTTACAAAAGAGAAGGAGACAGGAAGAGAGAGAACAAAAGAAAAATCCCAGGAAGATCCCAGTCCCAGTCCGAGGCAGAAGAAAAAGAATAAAATGAAAAAAATTCAAGAGAAAGTCAAAGCTAAAGCTAAAGCTTAAAAGTACTGGTTGTATATTATGGAAAGTTGAAAAATGACAACTGCCAGATTCCGGAACGGAAGAAACAGGAGAAAGAGGAGAAAAGAAAAGAATTTGAGTGAAATTGGCAGAAAAGAGAACAAAGAACAAAGAGACTTTTCTTTTTCTTGGCCTTTGATTCTTGATTACTTTGTCAAGGAAAAGTAACTGTTATATTTGTTATAGTCACGCAATTAATGAATTGTCCTCAAGGGAAACAAAATACAAAAAATACACAATATTCTAACCACAGATTAGACACAAACGAGATAAAGCTGGAGAGATTATTTAGCTCAAACACTTAGAATTTGCAACAAAAGATGCTTTATCTTATTGTACGTCAGACACACTCATCATTAGCTCAGATTCCAATTAATCCGTAGAAGTAGCTCAACAAAAATTGATAAGGACGTTTAAGAAAAGTTATAATTGAGTACAATAAAATTAAAATACAAATAAAAAGGTTGACGCTGGACTTTGGACAATATTTTAGGTGCAGATAAATCAAAAAGCAAAAAGTACATCTTATTTTTCTACGTGTTTGTCATCATTTATAATTTATAACTTTGTACATGTACAATAAATTGTTATGTAGATGGTAAACTTTGAATTATTAAGTGAACTTATTACCTGTATTTTTTGGAATTGAAACAGAATAGATTCCAGAAAATATGAGAGAGAAAGCTGCAAATTTTTAGTACTTTCCGAGACATCTTGTGAGCAGGAAAGTTATTTATTCGGTAGATAGAAAGTGATGCAGTGAAAGCACTCCCTCTTCTGTGCTCCGGTGCTGACTACTTTCTCGGAGACACTTGCAGAAAACATGCACAAGAGGGAAATCATCCCCTGAATTCGGTTCCAGAACAGGGCAAACGGAAATTCATAAACGTTTCTCGATTCTCCATTCTCCATTCTTGATCCGAGATGTAAAGTCAATTTTTGAGTTCTTTGTTTTCTCTCGCATGCTGCGTAAAACTACGATGCTTTTAATATTTTATTATTGTGTCAATGTTCAAAATGCTAAAAATTACCAGTGATTTTTGTAGATAGCGTCTACTGTCTATTTTCATATTTTCGTTGCTTGTGAGTTGGGAGTTTGCGAGGACAAGAATTCATCATTCTTCCTCTATGAATTTTTGAACTGTACATTACCTTGTGGATTGTGAACGCTGGTGTAATTTCAATGAATTAGCTTAAAAAATTATGATTTTTGCATGTGATATGAAAGAATTATAGGCTTATTTTTATGCTCAAAGAATTTTAGAAAGATGTATGAAAATGATTGTTTGTTTTATACTTTTATTTCATTTTACTTTTTATGAGTTTATTATTTTCAATATGTGTATTTAGCATTTAGTTTGCTTTTGCTTCTCATTCTTACAGCTGAAAATTCAAAACATTTAAAATGATAGTCAAAATAATAGGAAATCTTAAAGGCTTTGACATATTTGTTTTTAGAAATTAGAATCAAAGTTTGTTATGTATGCAGAGTTGTACTTTTATTTAAGCTTATCATGGACTACATTTAAATTTTTACATTTTCATTCACTCGTGTTCATTGTTCATTAATACAATACTATTCTTTTCAGTTTTCTAATATTTTTATGAGACTCATTCGTTCATTCATTCATTCAATTGTACCATAAATTTTATTGCATACTTTGACACATATAATTACCTTCACTATCTTCCTATTTTATATTCTTAATTAATTACATTACTAATTTCAAACAAAACGGAGTGGATAAAATTTGAACTAAATTTGTATTTTTTGATATTTAACAATCATTTGAAAAATCACTACTGGATCCACTTTCCTCCTCCACATCTTTGATGTCATCAACGACCTTTCCTTTGAATTTCCTTCCACTAGAAGATTTTCTACTATCCAAAGAAGATTCTTTTCTACTTTCTCCTCCTCCCGTGTGATTTGAATATTTTGTAAAGTCGCATTCTTTTGGTGAAGATGTGGAGCTACGATTGAAATCCATGGACATGTCTTCCGGTTTTGTGGGAAGACATTGACAAAGAGAAGGCATCAAAGAAAAAAATTCCTTTATTCCACTCTGTTGTGATGGTTGATTCATTGCAGCTGAAAATCTGTGGGAAAATGAGGAAATGCTACTGTAATTTGTAGTTTGTACTGATTTTTCACATGCATTTTTTTTTCTACAACATGTTATTTTTATTTTTACTTGTATTGTCGTTTTTACTTTTCTGGCAGTAAATGTTTTATCTAAAATCTAGAAATTTTAAGTAGACATGTGAATTGATAAAAATTCATACGTTTGTGCTGCTAATCGAAGTCGTTCTGCACACAAAAGCTGTTGTCTCTGATCAAGTAGTGCAGATGAAAGGACTGAGGATGATGGCGGAGGACTGTGGTCAAGTGGACTTTTTCCTTGTGATGGTGAGCTCAGATGATTTTCAAGAGTTTGTGACATTGGTCCTCTTTTACCTTCGACTAATCCAGATGGACCTACGCAATTAAAAACAAAAGATGAACTTTTTGATTGAGCATTGAGAATGGAGACGGTTACTTTTTCTTTTGGTATTTTTAAAACACTAAAATTAAATTTAAATGTAATAATTAAGGACATAAAATATAAAAATTAAATACGTACTTGAATTTTGTGGGATTGGAGGTGGTTGTCCAGCTCCGAGTCCTAAATATCTCATTCTCCATGCTTCCTGCATAAACTGAAGTCGAGCTTGTTTTCTCCATTTTGCTCTTCTATTTTGAAACCTGGAAATCAAAAGAAAAGAAAACATTTTAGTTTATTTCCTAATTAAATCTTCTAGGTTCTGAGTATTGGGTTTTGAGACTAAAAAACAAAAAGCTATTACACACAGAAAATAATACTCACCAAACTTGTACTCGTGCCTCTGATAGACTTATACGTAGAGCTACTTCTTCTCGCAGAACTAGGCAAAAAAATGAAATAAAAACATTTAGAACAAAAACACAAAAACCTGAAAACACTTTTTTAGTAAAACTTTAATTTAAAATCAAATATCAAATCTCTTTAAAAACTTACAAACATCCGGGTAATGAGTTTTTTGGAATAAATTTTCCAGCTCAGAGAGTTGCTGTGCAGTAAAAGTCGTCCGATTTCGACGCTAAACATGCAAACAACCAAAAAAATATTTATACAACGTACATAAACACAACAGGCAGAACATGTATCACTTTGTTGGTTGAAAATTTATAACATCATGTGAACTAATTGTGAATTGTAATTAAAATTATCCGTGTAAAAAATATACAATGAAAATCACACCTGTCGTCGTCTCCCAAACATGTATTCTTCCAAGAATAATTCATTTGAAGAGCCAGTTGCCAGTGGAGCAGGGGGTAAAAAAGGATTGGTCATATTTATGTCTTGGTTTTTTTTTAAACTTGACACCTTTGCACTAAAACTCCAATCAAATCCCTGTCAACGACAAAAACAAAAGTAGTGAAAATGAAATAAACACACAGCACGAAGAACAATTATCAAACCAAATGAATGAACAAACGAATGTATGTATAATGTATACTTTATGCACTTGAAGACTTGAGCTTCTCTTCCCTGTTGTTGTTCTGTTTATATTTATGTTGTTTGTGTTGCAGGTTGAATCGTGATTTGATGAACCATGAGGTTTTGGCACGAGCTTTTATACATTTTCATTATCAATCTCAGGGAGGTTCTTGTCTAATTTTGAAACCGGGCATGAATTTTTTGATAAACACGCATCATGATGCTAAAAGGTAGGTACATTGTGTATCATTACACTCATCTCCATTCCCATCTTCCATGTCTCTGTTTCATGTTATCTAGTTTGTGTCCATGTAAAGTAGAAACTTTGTATATGCACACCATAAATTTAAGTCCATACATGTGTATTTTGTTGCAGCGATCTTCAGTATTATATGTTGAGAATGGAGTGAATGTGAATGTGAATAGGTATTATGTATACATTACACAGGATTTATTATGCATTAATGTGTGTTTTATATCCAGGGAAGGAAAGGAAGAAGGAAGGCGATGAAGCACTTGTGTAAGTATTTTCCTTGTATATTTTGGTTATTGGATGGGATGAGGGAGATAAAGGGATTCTCCGCCTCCAACGAGCAAACTCTGAAGGAAAAAAAGGGAGGAGGATGTGGTCTTCTATTGACGATTGGCTTTCCAGTTCTATCCAGACATTTAGATATATATGTATGCATTATGCATGGAATTGAGTGCTCAAGACGAATGTGTAATGTGTAGTTTACTTTACTGTATTATGTTACACTACTCTCGACCATAATCCCATCATGTGTTTTGTTACTGATGATTAAACTGCCTTATCTCATTATGGTCTCATTTAATTGTAGGCTCTAGATTCTAGATTCTAAATGTATAAGTCATTCAAAAACAAGGGTAGAAAAATAAATAAAACAAGTGAGTGGATTTACTAATTAAGTCCAGAATGCTAATGGTTTCTTTTCAAGCTTACACGACCGGATGAATCTTGAATCTTGAGTCTTGAATGTAGAGTCGGGGTCACAGAAACGCCAAAACTTGTGCACAGTCAAAAGATAAAACTCTATTTTTGTTATTTATGTTGCATACAGTCAAATCACTGCAAGTAATCTTTTGTTTTTATTTTATTTTACAAGTTTAGACATTCAAAACAAGATATTTTCATACGAAACAGCTAATGCTTAAATTAGTGTGAAAGACGATACACGATACACATAAAATTATAATTCCACCCCATGTTATTTAACTTGTATTTAAAACTTGAAACATCACAATAAAAACTATAAAATCATCTATTAATCTGTCTAATCTATTTTTATTACTGATGTAAAGCATTTTAATTCATTTTGCCTTTGAGGTACGAAATGAATTTTTCCTGTTCCAATGGAAAAGTTCTCTTAACTGCATACTCAAGCAAAATTTTACAAGAAGGAGCAATATTTTCAATGCAGTATTATTTTTGTTGTGAAATATGTTTCTTTTAAAAGAATTTACAGTGCAATTGACGTAGATAAAATTGCAAGTAAACTTTTAGCAATGGTTTTATCAAAAGTTTCAAGTGAGTTTTAGTATCTACACGAGCTTTTAAATTGTATAAAATTGTATACACACAAGTAAATAAGATAAAAGTTCTGTAGAGTGTACACCAAAATCAGTTTAAAAAATCTAGACCAGCAGAACATCTATGTACTCACAATCCCGAACCATTTAATCAGAAAAACAACAGCGGTAAGAGGTATGAATACAAATGAGTACGTGAACGAATGTGTGCACCCTCTCAAAATTCAAATCAAAATCATACTAAAAATCAATCTTTTGACAATGATCATCAATGTCCTGTAAATTGTACATTGTACATATGACAACACAGTGATGACTTTGTTCACGTGAGTGCTCTGTACTGTGTACTTTGTAGATGGAAGTGTTGAAGGGAAAATGAAACAGGGGATGGAGAGATTGCAGGCGGTAAACTTTTTGTCAGCCAGTCATTCAGAGTTTAGTGGAAAAAAGTGAGTCTGTGGAGGGTGGAACAGAAGCACTACATAGTACATAATATATTGTCTGTTTAAACTCAAATCAATTTAGCTAAGTTGTCTAATCCTTTTGTTAAATGAAAACGAGCAGATGGGACCGACAAATTACTCTGGTTCTTCCTCCTCCTTCAACGCATGTCATGTGTACAATATACAATACAAGTGCAATAAGTACAATATGAATGAGTTCAGTGTTTAGTGTGTTTTGTATATTGAGTCTCCTTCATGTAAACTGTAAATAAAAAGAGGAAAGAGGCTCAATGTATATTATCTACATGCTAGATGTAATCTGTATGTACTCAGTTGTCAGTGCCCTTCATTGTTAAATACAATTAAACAGTATATCATGAAGTGAGATATGTGAGATTGTGAGCGTCCTTTGATTGAATTTTTGAAAACAATTCGCATCCATTAAATGTGGTCCATAACAATAAATTATCAATAAATGAATAATGATATTTATTTCAAATAAATTAATTATTAGTTATTTGAATAGATTACACATAATACGTGTATAAATCATGTGTTCATTGCCCTTTCAACAAAGCGTGTAACTTAATTCACACCAGTTTTTGGGTAGATTTTAGAGTATTAAAATAAATAAAAAATAAATAAAATTATGTTCACAGGGCTTTAAATTGTGCAAGGTAATTTTATTTTTTCTTCAAAATACTTATATTATAAATTATAATGTTACTGTCTCAAGTTGTAAGTAATCCATCGATCGATACAACAGATAGCATATAAATGTACATTGTAAATGGAGCATAATTTTTGTTTCGTATGTACAAATATCTTTAAGGACTTCTTGTTGTTTAGTCGAGACTGTGTGGAACACTGAATGAAATATGAAAATCTACCATAGAAGAAGTATCACAGCTGAAATGATATCATAAGTGAAGTTTGTTAAAAGCGTATGTGTACAATGTAAAAATGTACACACGAGACTTAGAGAGAGAGAGAGAGGCAGAAAATAATTTTCCGGGTAACAATGCATGATATTTTAAAAGAGATGAAATGATGAAAATGTCCATTAATGTTCACATATTCCTGCTTTCTCTTTCTGTCTTCTTTTTCTATCTCTTTCTCTTTCCACGTGTTGTATGCTGGTGTGTGATGTTGGTACGTGTGTTTGGGTTTGTTCAATGTGCACTGACTGAAATGAGGGTGACAGTTTTTAATCTGTAGAAATGTTCCTTGAAACTAGATTCATCTAGGGAAATGAAATGATTTTCTTGTTATGAAAATGTTATACATGACGTTTTATATAATAGACTCTTTCCTCCTTTTCCCTCTCTCTCTCTCTCTCTCTCTCTCTCTCTCTCTCTTTCTCTCTCTTTCTCTATTCCCTTTTATTCATCTCATTTTCATTGTAAAGGATGAAATTTCCCTATGCTTCATTCTTTTGTCCAATCATTTTCAAAAATAACATTGCTTTGTTGTTGGTACAAAACATTGAACATTGAACATAGAACATGCAGCATCCACGTTAGACTGTGCTACCTAAAAACTAAAAGCTTGATGATGTAGGCTAAACACTAAACACACAGGCACTTCATTTCATTTTCATCTTTTACGTATATTTACTTATGTATATTACATGTGAATAAAAAGTATGAAAGAGTTATTATGTATTTTGTATTTTGCATGACTTTAAGATCCGAGATCCGAGATTTGAGACATTATGTTATAAATCTGGATTCAAAATTCAAGATGAGTTTATACTAGCAGAATTTTGTATAAAGTATAAAAACATGTCATAATAATATATTATCATTTATCATATATTAGACAGTACATAAGAATGGGAGGAGTAGGGATGAAAAGTAATCATAATATTGTCTGATGAATGTACCAAGAACCAAGAACCTAGAAGCAAGACGCGTCTATGAATAGAAATCCAATCCAATCCAATCCAATCCAATGATGAAAAAACATATCATTAGAGATTAGAGCAAAAGACGCTTCACTTTCCTTTCTATTGTGTTGACTGTTGATGAGGAAATATTGAATACACAAGTATTCAATCATACATTTCATCAGTTCAACTTCTGCTTATATACTTCTGTACTCTATGCATTAATCCAAATTAAATATTATGAATTTCAGTCATAGTGTGCAAAATTCATTTACTAGTAGTCTAGTGTTATTAAAATTATCATTGAAAAGCGTTTATTAAAACTTTCCTATCATTATATTGAACAGTACAGTTTATAATTTATCTAGAAACTAGACCTTTCTTAACATCTTCTGTAATGGTTATGTATTTTTAATCTTTAATCAATGTTTGATATTTTTGTTTACTGTTGTAGATATTTTGTGTTCAGTCAGTAATTTTTCGATTATACAAGTTTTAAGTTGTGAGTTGTGAGATGTTTATTTTTCATTTGGATCTTTTTAGTTGCAACTTGTAAACAAGATTTTTCTGTAGAGCACAAAATACAAAATGTATCTGGAAATAAATATTTCAGGTGGATGCTGGATGATTTTAAGTTGCTGAATTTGGAAAGATTCATGAACCATCAGCGAGCATCCTGCATTTGATTGTTTTATATCAACTAAAAAAACAATAGTCAAGATTCATCATGTTTCTTCGTATCGGACAAATAATGCAATGTGGGGTCTGGAGTGAAGTTGATCTCATAGTTCAAATTTTCCATGAACGTTGAACATTGTACTTTGTACATGGATGATGTGAGATGTGAGCATGAAAACAAGAGAAAATGTATAGAGCCTGGTTTAATTTGTAGGATTGGGTTGAATGAGTGAATCCTTTATTTGAACTAATCAATGTCGTTTTTTCATTCCCAATCCATTCATTGGCATTGTTCATAGAATTGTACTGTCTTTCATTCTTTTATCTTTTTTTTCTTGGACCTTAATTAAAAGGAGTAGCTTTGTTTTTTTTCTGCTGCAACATGATGTGTGTATAGTGTACAATGCACAGTGTACATGCTACAAACCAGAAAAATTGAAACTTTTACAACCCCTGAAGTATTTAAGCATTAAATTTCAATGTATAATTTTTACATCATGAAAAAAATAAGGAGATGGATTGTTTTTAAATATAACTTGGAAACAAGTATTTAATTTTTGAAAGGTAAAGTTCTGTTCACTTTTCAACAAGGGAGAAACGATCGACAGCAACACAATCCTAGTTTTTTTTAGTGTTTGATTTTGAAACTGAAGTTTTAGGTTTTGATTTTGAAAAACTATTACGTGATTTATAATTTATAATATACGTATTTTTGATCAGAGTAAAGAAAATGTGGATTTTACGTCGTCAAACTTCAAAGGAATTGAAATATTGAATATTTTACTGATGATTCAAGATCCGAGTAATCTATAAAAAAAAATACAAAAGACAACAAGAGTGAATATTATGACTTTTCCCATGAGAGAGAGATTTCTTTCATGTCGTACAAAATACAAATACAAATGCAAAATATATCGGACTGCTGTCTATTGTCATTGTGTCACAAGAATTATAGTACAAAAGTGCCGCATGATTTTTGTTGGAATATGAAATATCAAAGAGATTCGGTTGATCTCTTTGTATTTTGTATAAATAAAAAACATAATGGTGGATGGATAGACTTGAGTGAAAATACCTTTGTAGTTGACGAGATACTTTTTGTTCAAGCATATGATTTAGGTTTTAGGACTTTCATTGTGTGTGTGTTGCGAATTGTGAATTGTGAATGGTGAATGATTGTGTTTTCTTTTCATTCTAATAAATATTTCGTATATTATAGTTTATAGTTTATAGTATATTTCATACTAACAATGAATATTTATAGTGATAGAGTACACATCATGCATCATGCATCACACATATTACATAATATGTGTACCTCAAACATGAACAATAATAATTTCAAAAGAGATTGTTGTTCATCATGACGTTGAAATCGTTGTAGAATGTAGAATGTAGAATCTAGAATGTTGATGTATACATTTTCACGGCCAGACAACATTTAATCAGGGAAAATAAGGTAGAAAAAGAAGAAAGGCACCAACAAACAGACAGAGAAATTACACACAAAACAAAACAAAATGTGTGTGGTGGGAGCGAGGGAATCGATAGATATTTACTAGATACTAGTACTAGATAGATACCTCCTGTATGCTGTATATTTATGTAGTAAATGTTACTGATTGCTTCACATTCGTTTGTCTACCGATATTATGCATGCATTGTGATTTTTAATATCATACGAAAGAATTTTGAAGATTGACTTGTATCCTGTATATGTACAATGCACATTGTACATTGTTGATTTTACAATGATCAATGATACCTTCAATTCTTTCTTTGTGTTGTGTTTGTTTTTTTAGCTCTTTCGCAAGAATTTTGATCAAGAAAATTTCAATGATTACCTTTTTCTATCATCATCACAAAATCAAAAGTCCAATGATTCTTGTTGCATTACATATTATGAGCGTTATGAGTTGAATATATATGAGAATCTAGGTCCTTTAAAGTTTGAGAAAAAACTTACAAATATCTAGTACAAGCACAATAAATGATACAGTTTTTTTTAAAAAAAAAAAAGAAAAACAGAAGAGATTATATTTCCATCAAGGTTCACAATGATGTTTATCCGCATTTTATGATTTAAGTATTATTTTTTCAGTAACTTGCAAGAAAAATACAAATTACAATGAATTATAATAGTTTCCTATTACTAAAAGTTGCGTTTTTTCCTCTGGTAAACATGATCTAACTTGAAATGTAGTATACTATTTTATATTTTGTAACTCTCAAAACCAACGAGAGTCGGAAATAAGTTGAGATTTTCCACGATATTATGTTTCTGTGTTCTTCCTTAGATTGATACTTGATATATATCTGCATGTTACTTAAAAGGAAGGGAAGATCTAATTTTAGATTTTTAATTTAGATTTTAGATTCCACGTAATTCAAGGAACAGAAATCATCCATGTTATTACAACAGGCACAAGACAAAGTAAATACATAGTATACAATATACACATGTTTATAAGCATACAACATGGAGTCCATGGAACAAAATATTATCAATGATCAAGAAGAAAACTGTGTTGAAGAATGCTATGAACTGTGGACTGTGGATGATGATGTGGAAGTGAACATGAGCATTCAATTAAAGTAAATAAGTATCAGAGGAATTGAATAACTGCGCATTGCTTATATATATAATATATATATACGTAAGTATAAATAAGTGAATTGAGGATTGAGGCTTCTTTTGAGGAGAGTAAATGAAAATAATTTGTTAGCGTATGGCACCCGAATGAATAGGTTGGTGGTTCGTTTGAAAGAATCTCAAAAGAAGGAAGAAAAGGCATACAAAGTAATTTTCTAAATGCATTTTGGTTCTCTGCTTTGCTCTCTTTTTTTTTAAAAAGGGAGAAAGCAAATCACCATCATCATCTCCTCTTTTTTTTCAACTCAATCTGATTTCTATTACACACGTCTGTGTATATACATACGTACTTCTTTAATCATTCCGCCTTTTCATCACCGCTCCTCTATAGATAGATGTGCAGATATATGAGAATATCTACTTTTTTTACTGTGCACACTACACACTGTAGAACCTTATGAGCAGCGTTATTTAGTTGAACAATCATATTACACTGTGTGCTGTATGTATGGTCCAGAATCCAGAAATACAGAATTTCATAATATAAAATGATGTGCTTAGAATCAAGACTGAATGAGGAAGAAAAACAGAGAATCAAAGCCAACAAAATGTACAAACTACAAGCATTCACGTTTCCTTTTGCCTGATAGACGTTTTCGGTTTTCAACGAAAAAGGGAACAAAGAAGAAGAAAGAAGAAACGAAAAACGAGAGGAGCTATTTCACTACACTTCACATAATGCAACCACAAGTAAATACATTAGTTTACTTGTCATTTCAATGCTTTTACAAAATCTTACAAATTCTTCCTACATACAGTTCAAAATCAAGGTACATTAGACCAATAAGTTAATTAAACATGAAATAAGAAAACAAGGAATTGGTCCTCTCATGGGGAGATTTGAAACTAAAGTAGTTATCCTTTCCTGATGTAGATGGCGGAAAGTGCGCAACGATTCAAATTTCAGTACCCGGCAAATGCGGTCTTTCAACACGTTTTTTTGTCAGCTCTCTCCTTTTTTCTCTTCATTTTTACCATGATTATCAGTGCTTTAAAGCTTTATAATATATTTTACATGTCATTTAATTTCCTTCTTATTTAGTGTTTTCTGTGTTTATTCTTGATTACCAATTATACCAGTGTTTTAGTTTGGGTAAAATTGACAATCCCTGTCTTTTGGACGTAAAGTTGATTCTCTCTTGCTTACTTTTTGGTCTTATTTTGTAAGTATCTAATATTATATATATCTAATATTATAATATATCAAGCTTTCTTTTTATATTTTATATTCATTATAATCATTGACACATTCGTACTAGTTTTGATATTCCTATACTTGAAATTAAATTTAATATGGATTTTTGATATTTTTTGGGCTTGTAGTTTGGTTTTGTATCTTGGATTTTTTGAAACTTGGATGCTTTTACTTTTTGTGCAATTTGAATATCATAAAAATCATAATATAAAAGTATGTACTTCAAACTGGACTTTTTCGTCGTTAGGTAAGAGTTTTTTTATTTGACATTGGACAATAAGTATTATATGTTTAAAACTACACATAATATTTTAAATATATAACATTGGGTTGTAGATAAATATATATTATAGTTTAGTTCAAGAGGCATTGTCTGTATTCTGTATAGTATGTACTTTACTAGTAATATTTTATCCACAATGGTACATGTTACATGTCGTTTTTTTTATTGAAGCATAAAATATAAAATAGCATTAAGTATATATTCTTTTTGTCATATTATTTCTTTTTTTTATTCTTAAAAAGGAATATATTATATATATATATTACAATACATGCTGCACGTGGAAGCTTTATGATGGAGACCAATGTTTTAATTTTTTATGTTCTTATAATATATTTTGCTCTTATTATATACAATATTATTATGAATATTTATATGTTATAAGTCATAAGTAAGTAGTATTATCTAAATTTGAATATTATAAGCAGTACACAAAATACACAATGCTTGTAGAAATATCAGATACATTTATTATCTCCATAGGTTTGCTTAAAAATGTGAAGATTCCTTTCAAGTACTCAAAATTCAAAAGCTTCATGCATATTATGGTTATGTTTTGTGATAAGAATCTCAAAGTTAGAGGTTGGAGTGATAAGAGTTTATTTTTATCTAAATGGAAATGTTGGCTTGTGAAACATTCTAAGCAACTTTGCCGAGAATCTTACTTCTTATTAAGTATGTAGGAAGCTTTGGTACACCTCGTCCCTTTTTTGTACACCTTTTACTATAATATTTTACCTAACATTCGGAGTAGTGGAAGTTTTACTTGCGTTTTTGTTATTCTTTCTTTTAAAAAATGATTTAATGATGTTCTTTTACCAACTATGAAAAATAGTTGTAAACTAGTAGTAAAAGCTACATATTATAATACATAATATTTATGTAAGCTCATTTTGTTGAAGCTATTGTCTTTGTACTTTGTAGAGCATTTTCAATTTGCTTAAAATACAAAAAGACATTAATAATACTTTTCGGATTTTGGTTTTTTTCTTTGTTCTTCATTTTAAATTCAATGGAAAGTCTTGTTTTACAAATTGTTAGAGAAAAAAAAGTTGGCAATATTAAAAAAAATATATCCAAGAGCCATTAGTTGCATTTTTCTGCTTGTGTTTTATCTCTCTAATTCAAAATACCTATCTCAAATGATTTTTACATCTTTTGTTTATTATCTCAAGAGTTGCATAATATTTAAGTTTGGTATAATATTGTTATTATTTTATCATACTTTTGAATATATTATACAAAAGTTTCTCTTTAGATTTACATAAAATAGGCAATTCAGCAAGCATTTTCTGTTCTCTGTTCTCTATCTAAAGCTATTACTATTACTAGCACTACAATCTTCTTTTACTTCTTTAGCTTTACATACTGAAATTATGTGTGTGTACACAGGAGGGAAAAAAAGATGCGTGAGATGATACAGTAAATAAAAAGTATAAAACAATTCACACTTTCATAAACAGATGATCAATTTACAATTTATATTAAAAACTTACATCTATAGAAGATTGACTACCCAATAATCGTTCCCTATGGTGAACTTTGAATCCGCTTCCTCATTTATCCTCTGTACTAGTAAATATTATGTTGGGTATATTATTATATCATACGTAATATACTAGTACTAGTGGGCTTCTTTCTTTTTTTTCAATTTGAATGATGGTTGTTGAAAATTTTGTGATGCTTTTATCAAGTTTGGGTTTTTATGTGCAATAGCTTAGACTATTTGACTACTGACAATGTTTTTACTCCCGATAAAATAATATTGATATTCCTTTGATTTCCTACAAGTCGCAATGTTTGACAGTTCAGGATTCAGGAATTTGAAGCTTGAAGCGTCATCATCATCATATGCTTGTTGATAGAATTGTTGAAAATTATTGGAATATAATTTTCAAATGATGGCCCATTGGATTTCTTTGTAAGACTTGTTGGTGCCAAAAAGTTTGTGAGAGATAGAATGAAGACGACAGCAACAAAAACAAAAACACGTTCAACTATAATATGTGAATAATATATATATGAAAATGTAGTGATGTGACATATAGATATACCTTTACTTATAAAGTACAGAGTATATATTATAGCCATAGATAAAAGGATAAAGGTACCTACAAGTTAAAAGTTAGAAGGTAATGGGAAGAATATGTATATAATAATCAAAAGTCGGTATGTCAGTATTATTATTATTACACATATTGAACCTATGTATTATTACTATTATTATTATTATGTATAATGTTGTACAGTGTACAATCGTGCATGTATTGCATATTGCATAGTTTCTTGGTAAATGATCAAGTTATCTCTCTCCTCTCCTACACTTTGAGAGGGAGAAAAGAAGTGAGTGAGTGAGACCCAGTACGAGTTACCGTTCAGATGGGACAAAAAAGCATGCACTAAAGTAAAAAGATTTTTCAGTGCTTAGTGCTCATGTGTTATGTAGTATGTTGTGTGTGTTTGTGTGTGTAATGAGTGTGTGTGTGTGTGTATGGGGAATGAGGAATATATATCTAGCAGAAAGCTATAACGTAAACTCAAACTCAAAAAACTCAATGGTAGGTATTAATTTCAATAAGAAACATACTCACAAAAAAATCCAGAATGTGACTAAACTGGTCGGAACAGGTTTCCTCTCGTTCTGTCTCTCTTTCGTTCCTAGTTCCAAATTGCATTCAAGAAATTGTTCAAGTAAAGGAACCAAACTTTGAAATTTTTCAACTTTAATATGTTACAACTTACGTTTTAAGTTACATTATTATATTAGTATATGTATACGAATTATTATTATTATTATTAGTGTGTAGTGGACGGACATGAGACTGACTGGCCAAGTATTATAGATATATATCTATATAGGTTGTAAGTTGTAAGCTCTAAGTTGTAGGCAGATATAGTATATAGTAGGTATAGGTACATGAGTAAAAAGTATAATAGGTAGATGGTTAATTTGCCGCATCATTGGAAAAACTTTTTTTGAGGAAGAAAAAAAAAAGAATGCATGTAAATGAATTTCCACAAAACATGAAACGGGTAGAAAAGTTGAAATATCTCTGTAGTTAACGAAATATTATTATTATTATTATAGTTATAGATAAAAAAAATCAAGATAAATGGACAAAAATCAAAGTCTAGATTTTTCATTATTATTATTATTGTAAAATGATGTTGTTTACCATACTCTGTACTCTGTATTACTATTGTGTATTGTATATTGTATGTTACGTATAAATTGTTAGGTATTGTATGAGTATGAGGAGAAAATAAAAAGGTAAAAGAAGAGAGAGAGAGAGAGAGAGAGAGAGAGAGAGAGAGAGAGAGAGAGAGAGAGAGAGAGAGAGAGAGAGAGAGAGAGAG
>JABASP010001885.1:0-24441 GCA_019776565.1 Sminthurinus signatus | reverse complement strand
CGACGCCGCTTGAAATTTCTGTGGAAATTGATCAAGAAAAATACTAAAAATCTTGCTCAACTTCGACGCCGCTTGAAATTTCTGTGGAAATTGATCAAGAAAAATACTAAAAATCTTGCTCAAGTTCGACGCCGCTTAAAATTTCTGTGGAAATTGAGCAAGAAAAATACTAAAAATCTTGCTCAACTTCGACGCCGCTTAAAATTTCTGTGGAAATTCATATTGATTTTTAAAAACATGCAAAATGTAAACCACCATGTACGAGGTAGAAAATTCGGAAGCATTGTTTTTGCTTATTTTAAAGAGTCCTTTTTGAGGAAAAAGTTCAATATGAATATTCTATGATATTTTATTATCGAAAATGTTGTTTCATCACTGCTAAATACGTACTTATGCCGTCCTCTGCGTAGTCAGCAATGCAATTCATTGGAAAGCCGAATTAAAATGTTAAATTAAGTATTAAATATGCAATATTTTAACCAAAGTGTACATAGGTACTTGTATTAAAATGATCTACTTAACTATTAACTACTAAACAATCAAATGACAGTTCATCTTCCGTTTAAACATCAGCTGAATAAAGAATAGTGACTTTTTTCAATAATTTTTGTTCATGATAATAATTTATTTCACTTTTCAGTAATCAATGATAATATTTAATAACTAATAACGGGTATTTAACTATGATAATAATTAATAATGATAATTTAATTGTTTAACTAAAATTAAATACATGATATTATTTTTTGTTTATTTAATAGTCAACTAAACTCAAATCCTCAAGTCTCATACCGAGCATGTCACCCATGTCATCAAAAACTCTGGAAAAATAACTCTTAACGTCAACACATTCACTCTTTGACCTCACTAGGAATGGCAGCTGCAACAGTCGACTGTATTTTGGTCGTTGTAATTCATCCTTTATTAAACTAAAATTAACATAAATATACACGCGCAAAAATTAGATTTACTGTTTTTGTACTGGATTTTTTGGTATTTTGAATTATAATTTTCATGTGGTAAAAAATATTTGAAACTGCTCAATGAAAAACCAAAGGAAAAAGAACAGTTTATTACCAAGTGTTAACAAAGTCAACAAATTCTTTAGAGAAGGTGAATCCATTATTGATTTGAGTTTGTAGTCGTGGAGGTTCTCCCTGAACAACCTGACACAACTGTTCAAAAATGGAATTCCATTTTGGGTATGGAAATGTCCCAGTTGAAATTTCAAAAAGCGTAATACCCAATGACCAAACATCGGAACGAATATCATATCCACGAGCAGAACTTGGGTCGATACGCTCGGGCTGTAACACAAAAGCAAGAAGAAAAACAACTTTTATAGGTATATGCATTATCTTTAAACATGTAAAGAATTCATTGCGAGTCTAATATATTCTTTTATTTATTTGTAATCTTTAATCACTAAACACTAAACTTACAGCCATGTAAGGTCTACAACCAGCATCTCTTGACTGCGCTATTGAATCGACCAATTGACCAGAAATCCCAAAGTCACTAATAAAGTAAAATAAAAATATATAACATAATATATTACATTGAAGCACTTTATACATAATTTAGTCTTTTTACATATTGGAATTATGAGCATGAAGTTATAAATGAATATTTTATCATTTTAAATGCATGTACTTACCACAATTTAATATTTCCATTTCTGTCTAATAAGATATTTGACGGCTGAAAACATGATATGCAATATTATAAATACACAACAATGGATATAACGAAGTACATTTTAGTTTATATAAAATGTAAATTTGAATATGTCTGATGTTAAAAATAGAATGAGAAGAAAAATGCTTACTTTCACATCACGATGAATAATTTTCAATTCTTCTTTTAAATACGAAAGTGCATGGACAGTCTAAAAAAAAATTAAAAACACGAATAAAATTTCCAGCGTTAGTCATTTATAACTTACATAAGTAGTAAACTAATAAGTATGTGTACGTAAGTATTTATATAGGTACTTGTTTATTTTAAACTATTTACTTATGTATTATGTACTATGTACATATATGTGCATGTTTAGCTATAGACATAATATTATGTAAGTCTAGATTATAGGCATAATATAAGTACTCACTGCTAAGGCAATTTGTCCAATAACTTCTTCCGTTATTCGTTCATTTAGAGTTCGGTAAACATATTTGTAGAACTGTTCTAAACTAGCATCCATTAGTTCCATACAAATCCAACAATCCCCTTCTTTAAATACTGCTCCATAAAATTGCACTATGTAAGGACATGCATTCGACTTCATCACCACCTGCACAATTTTGAACAACAAAAAACACATTATAGATATATACGTCTTTTAAATTTTAAAATTTACATAAACTTAGACAGATAACAACTATGCGAAAATAATGAAAAAATTGAAAAAAAAACAACAAACAAACAGAAAAATCAGAACTGTCTATTATTGCGTACATCAAATAAACAGAAAGTAAAGTAAAACATTGACAAAAACCAAACTATAGTACAATTTCTAAGAAACATGACCATATCTATGTGTGTGTATACACACAATATAAACTGAAGGATAATTGAAAAGGATATTTTGATAAAATAAAAACTAAAATAAGTATAAATAGACGAAGCTTTAACAATAAGAATTATTTTGAACAATGTATATATGTATATTAGACAAAGACAAACGAGTCAAGTTGATTTTCAAGTGTTACGCTTGTAGCTATAAGTATAATATAAATAGAAAGAAGACGAATTTAAATTTTCAGAAGGAATTAGTAGTGTTAGATAAGATTGATATACGCACATTTACCTCCAAGTCCATCATTAATTTCTTCTGCATGGTTGAATCATATAAAGGAAAATAAAAAATAACAACAACTTTAATTCACTTTGATTTTTGTAAAAATGAATTTCTCAACTTTTGGGACTCGCTGTTTTTTCTTGCTTCTGCTACAAAGAAATTCTCTCAAAACTATACAAGTTTTCATTTTAGTTAGCTTTCATACTTATTAATCAAAATTCATAAAATAATGTCGTATAAAGTATAAGTTTTGTAATAATCATATAGTATTGCTTGTTGGGAACAAGAAAATATTATAAATAGATAACTTGTATGATGACAAACCTGCTCACGTTCATCTACAGTACAACGTATCCTCTGAAAATATTAAGAAGATATATAAACAAACCATTCTTTAGTCCACTTATTTATTTATTTACTTACACAAATATCTATCTATATATTATATATTATATATACATGTTTTATAACTGCATATTATAATATTACATGTGTAATACACAACGAAAGTCATGAGTCGCATGACTCATATATATATATATATACGTACTTTTATCTCATGCTCACACACGATTCAACTTTTCAAAGAAGTATAAAAAGTAAGTAGAATAATATTTTTTAATGATAACTATTTTTCTATTTAAATTAAATTAGATGGAATTTCGAAATTACCTTGACTGCTAATGTTGTATCCGACCTGCGATGAATCATCTTGTTGACTAAGAAAATTAAAATTATTATTATATCGTTAACACATGAACTGACAATGGATCAAATATATGTATAATGTATATACACACACATTTACAAGTATGAAATATGACAAGATGTTTAGTAAACAGGAAACTAATAGTCATTTGGATTTAAATTTCAACCTGTTCCATAAGCTCCCCTCCCAATCTCCCCGAGATCCTCAAGATCTTCAGCTGTAAAGTCAAATGTCAGTTCGGGACTTATTTTTAATTTTCCTGAAGACTGAAGACCCGATCGGAATGCTTCGCTATAGAATATAACAAACAAAAAATAATATGTATACAAATTAAATAATTCTCATATATACATATTATTTGGATAAATCGAATCCTCTAAAATTAGTTTTGATTTTTGACATGAATGAAACATTAAAAAAATGATTATGTACATTTGAGATTGTGATGACGTAGTAGTAGGTGCTCTAGGTGGTCTCTGAATTTGCGGAAGAGCCTGGAGTCGAGGATGAGGAGGTGGATTGACCACATTTTGGATTTGTGGTCTTGGATTTGGATTTGTTGTTGCTGGTGGAGGTGTATATGAAGGACCAAAATTTAATCGCAACCCTGTCCTACCTTCAAAATAAAAAATACATTATTTATGTATACATTATTGAAACATATTACGTATTCATTCATCATCCACACAACTTTAAATTTTCATTTTTTCATTACATTATATTTTCCATAGCTTTTAACTAGAATAATGTATAAGGCGAATTGATAAAAAAGATTGTATTTTGTTGTACTTACTTATCCCATTATCAATAGAATTATCTGAATAATCATTTTTACCACTACTACTCATAATTAAAACTTAATTACAACAAAAATTATTAAATTTTGCTTATTTTTCAACTTTTCAAGAGGTTTTCAAAGGGTCACTTTTGTTTCTTTTCTGTCAAAATATTTTAAGCACTTTAAATGTTGACTTGTTTGTATTGTGTAGTATTTTATTGTATAATTTTTTTGTATATATATTGTATTTTTGACACTATATAATTACAACTAATTTTTGTAAATATGTTACAACTTACAACTATATTTTTTATTTATGTTCCATGTATTTTCTAGACCTACCATATTTTTTTTTTTTTTATTTATATATTTTGTTTACAGTAATAATACTTTGAATGGAATTATGTATATTTTGTTCCTGAATTTTGAATTCTGAAATGATCAATGTTTTTAATAATAATAATAATAATAACTATTGATTATTTTAATGAATGGTTATATAAAATGAGATAACAAATGAATTGGGAAAAGAGAATACAAATAGACAAAAGATATATAACTCGAGTTTTCTGAAAAAGTTAAAATAGTTTAGTGTGTTGATGTACATATATTCTTAAAAGTTTGTCAGATAATGATATTGAAATGATTATAAAATGTCAAACGAGAAGAAGAGAAATGAGAATGATGAGGAACAAAAGTAAATTAGATTAAAACCTGAAGATAAATAGGAAATAAAAGACTGAGAACCAACACCGACTGACATTTACTGATTACTGACTGAATCTGTCTCCAAACTCCAAACAGAAAACTATTTTCTATCCGTGTAAAATTAATATTAGTGTGTTCATGTTTCTATGTATTTGTGTGTATGTGAGATCTACTACTTACACAAAATATGATAAATAATAATAAAATACACTTTGATTTTACAATTATTATTATCAGAGAGAATCGTCTGTCTACATAATAATAATATGTGAATATCTGAGCATACATATACAAAAGTATACAGTAAATACGATGGGTTGTCAAAGAGTTTTTTCCCTCTGACCCTTTTTTTCTAAGTTCTTTTGAATATCCTATACTATAATATGGATTAGAATGTCTTTTATTTTTAAAAGTCTTCTAGGTTTTGGACTAGTCAGACCTGAATCAATGTCAGCATCAAATTCCTTTGATCTAATCTTTCTAGTGCATTATGAAAAGATAATAAAAATGATCAATAATTATAGTAAATGTTTTAACAGACCCTCGTACATTTCTAAGGTCAGCCCGGGGATTTTAAACAAGATCTAGCTCACACATATGTGCATTTCATGTAACTCAATTGACCATCTTTGATTCCACTTTAAAATCTTCAACTTTGAAATGATATTATGCAAAAGTCCAAACCCCATTTAATTTTCAAATGCAGATTATACCAATCATAATTCATAAAACGCATAATAAATTACAAAAATTCTTAGCTCTTAGTCAGAGCATCAAAATTTTTAGTATACTAAAAGGAAAAAGTTTTTTTTTCATAGGTAGAAAGGAGTCTTTGAAATGAGCAAAAACTACCTTTTTAGAATTTTTAACTCATATTATGATGGTTTACATTTTGAATTATATTTTTTTTTTTTTAAATCTTAATTTAAAAGCCTTCACCAACATGTAAAAATCTACCTCCATAAATTTCCACAGAAATTTCAAGTGGCTTCGAAGTTGATCAAGCTTTGATAAAAGTTTTCAGCATCTTGTGTTTTGTAGTTTATTAAAAGTTCATGAAAATATTATGGGAATGGGATCATTTCAAAGGGTTTCTTTCCTTCTGTGACGAAAGCAGAAAGGAATTTGTGAAGAAGTAAGTATAATAATAATCTATATAGGAAGAAGCAAAAAAAGAGAATAGTAGGTATCATGTAGATACATAACTATACACTTATCTAAAATATTTTACACATTTTTTTCAATTAATCTTTATTATTTTTTCCCCTTTTTTTCTCATCTTCATCTGTCCCACTAAATCCATCGTAATTTTTAGCATTTATTGACATGACTAGTAGTATTAAATATTCTTTGTTTACATTTAATTACCGTTAATTCAGTTCATCTTTTGGAGCAATCAAACTTTTCACTCAAGTACACATTAGAGTTTTTTCCTCCAAAAAACAAAGATTATCATTTTAATCATTAATTAAAATAAAAAAAAAAGCAAAAGGACATTAAAATTGTGACAAAATACATGCATTCAATAGTGATTCGTTCAATTGATTATAAATTCTTAGTGGATTTTTGCTGGGATTATACGACGATGATTTTTGTCAATTTAGTCCTTCGATTTAAGTTATGATTAAGTTAATAACCTAAGTTATCACTTAGGTATTATGATTAATTCAACAAGCACTAGAACACAAAAGAACACCTATCATCAGAAAGCTCTCCAGCAAATCAGGTCAGTTTACAAATTATTTATTCCCTTAACTAACAACTAACATTTTAAAACAAACTGTATACTGTATATGTATTTTGTGTAAATATATACATGTGTTTATACATAAACAAATAATTATTATTGTCCTGATTTTTACTGACTATATATATATACCTTTTGAGTACGTTTTGGCTTTTATTAGATTCTGTGAATTTGAAATGCATGTATTTGTGATTAATTATTATTGTTGATGTCAAAAGTTTATTTGCCAAATTTGATTCTTACAAATTGGGGACAGTTGACACATTTTATTTTAGTGTAAATAAATAATTATTGTTATGTTTTGGTTTGAAATAGAAATTCATTACAGCCATTTGCAACTTCGGAATCTGGATCAACTTCCTCTGGAATAAGTTCTCTATCATCTTCTAATAATGACACATTTACACGACAGTCCTCATCTCCTTCTCGTCATTCCCCACGTGGAATCGAGTACAGAGCTCAACAGTATCCTTTTGTACCAAGTCAAGGTATCTTTTTCATTTTTAACATCCATAATCCATATAATATATCGTTGATGTATATATTATGTGTATGTATGTTTGTATTTTATTTTTTATAATATATTATAATCCTCATTAATCATGTCTTTGTCTGTTTGTACAAAATATATAGTGCCTCCATCCGTCCAACAATTATTACGCCGTCCAAGAATAAAGGTAATACTTACTATTCCAAATCCTAATTATTTTTTATGTATCACATTGACAATGAGTCCTTGTAAATTTCTAAGAACTGAAAATGCATATATATACAAAATACAGTAATATTATGTCTAATTTATGTTCTATGAATTTATATAGGATTCTTCGCCGTCCTCCTCGTCGTCTAATTCTCCCACTTCGCAACTCGCACCGATAGTCAAGAAACCGACTCTAATTATTAAATCTACGATTGTTCCCAAACCAGGTAAATAAATATAAACATCATGTGTATACATACTGATTTTCTATATATAAATCACAGAGGTAAAAAAAACCATTGACATCAAATAGTAATCACAGTGTATAATAACAATTTTGATAATAATAATTATTGTTTTAATCTTGAAAATGTAATATTACAGTGTTACAAACTGCGTATTCTGTCACTAGTGAAAGTCAAAATTCTAAACCAGGTAAGTGTATTTAACTAAAAGGATAATATGTTTTATTTATTGAAAATTGAGAATGTATATATAATATCTAATACTATGATGATATAACTTAATTTTATTTTAGAAAACCGACCCCCACCACTCCCTCCAAAACCAAATAAACGGAATAATAATAATAATAATAATGAAGACTCACCCTCTTCACAATATAATAGTCAAAATTCCTCATCTAATCGACCTGAGACGACGACGAATTCAACGTCCTCGTCATCCTCCTCCGTAATATATCAACATCCACCATCATTAAATTCTTCTTCATCATTACAACAACAACAACTCCCGCAACCGCAAATCCCACCATCAATACAAAATCAACAACAACAACAGCAACACCTATACCAGCATAATAATCATAATCATATACTTAATAATCCTATGACGAGTAGTAGTAGCAATAACAATAATAATACTAATAATAATCATATTAATAACTATCATTTAAATAATAATAATAATAATCCGCCAACTCCTCCTCTATCTTCCGCATCATCATCTCCTCCCATTTATCCCATCATCTCAAATCATAACCACAGTAATAATCATAGTAATAATAATAATAATCATCATTCAAATTATCATCATCAACTTCATCACCATCATCAAATTCAACAAAATCATCGTAGTCCTGAATACTATCCCCAACCTCCAACTCCTTCTTCATCTCCACAAATTCAACAACCAACACCACCATCCCCTCTTCAGCAGCAAGCTCAACCTCAACAATTGACAAGAACAGACCGAACCGAACAAAATAATAATCATAATAATAAAAGTTTGCATGTACAAAATGCTACTCCACTAACAAAACCATTCAATGACAACAATAGCAATAATAATATTAATAATAATAATAGTGAAAATTCGGTGACTGATAATAATAATATTGTAAGTACGAATAACAATAATAATAACAATAATAATAATGGAAATCGGAAAAGTCCACCAACACAAGTGACAACTCATGAATCACCGATTCCAGAACGGAAAAAATTGAGTAGAGAAAAAGAAGAAGAAAGATTTGAATCAAAGGTGAGAGTGTATAGTCCTCAAGCATTTAAATTTTTTATGGAACAACATGTAGAAAATATACTCAAGTCACATCAAGAACGACTTCATCGGAGACTTCAACTAGAAAAAGAAATGGCCAAAATCGGACTTAGTGAATCTGCTCAAACACAAATGAGAAAAATGCTCAGTCAAAAGGAATCTAATTACATTAGGTGAGTAATGCTAAAATTATATAATAATATATTATGTACATAACATATCAGTTCAAACTGAATTTTTTATACATTTTTGTTGACGTTTTTTCATTTCATATAATAATGTTGGTTCATAAAATAAAAGTATATAAAAACTATAAAATGATTATAATATTATTATTATGTTTTATGTTTGTTTATGAATAGGCTGAAGAGAGCAAAGATGGATAAATCAATGTTCAAAAACATACGAAGAATAGGTGTTGGAGCATTTGGAGAAGTTGCTCTCGTTAGGAAATTAGACACTCAGCATTTATACGCCATGAAAACTCTAAGAAAATCGGATGTACTTAGAAGAAATCAAGTGGCCCATGTCAAAGCAGAACGGGATATCCTCGCAGAAGCTGACAATGAATGGGTCGTCAAACTATATTATTCTTTTCAGGTAATTTAATCATCACATATTATATTTTCAAGAACATTTTATGAAAACCTTTTTTGATTTCAAAATATTATAATTTATAATCAGTTCAAAATTAAATAATAATTATTATTATTGTGTGTAGGATTCGGATCATTTGTATTTTGTAATGGATTATATCCCTGGAGGCGATCTGATGAGTTTGCTCATTAAAAAAGGAATTTTTGAAGAATCTCTAGCCCAGTTTTATATTGCAGGTACAATAATTATTATTATTATTATTGCTAATCAATGATTACATAATATTATGTACATTTTAATAATTACGTGTTATATAGTATTTAACACGTGGCACCTGGTCTTTTCAGTTTTAAAATACATTTTGGCAAGATTTTCATGCAACTGCATTCAAAGTTTTGTACGCTTTCTTACCAATTTTTTGTATTTTATTTGTGTACAGAGTTGACATGTGCAGTTGAATCGGTCCATAAAATGGGATTTATACATCGTGACATTAAACCAGGTATGAATGTAAATTATATTAGACTCAAATAATTATTTTGTGACTTGAATTCGCTTTTTATAGCATGTGAGACTGAATAATGAATGAATAACTTTTTTTCTAATGTACAGATAATATTTTAATTGATCGAGATGGACACATAAAATTAACAGACTTTGGTCTTTGTACGGGTTTCCGATGGACTCACAACTCGAAATATTATCAAGATTCAAATAATTGTCACTGTGAAGAAAATTGTCAATGGTAAAAGTTTACTCATTTTATAATATATAAATAAGTAAATAGTAATATAGATAAAAAATAGTGAATATTATATTTTATATTATATTGTGTGTGATTTCTATTATTTTCTATTCAATTTTTTATTGTAAAAATAAAGGCAAACTTGTGTAAATGACAAGCCATTGTTGGAGAGACGTCGCAAGAACGAGCACATTCGATGTCTAGCTCATAGTTTGGTTGGAACTCCGAATTACATTTCTCCGGAAATTCTAATGAGGACGGGTTACACTCAACTTTGTGATTGGTGGAGTGTCGGGGTCATCATGTACGAAATGCTAGTAGGTCAACCTCCATTTTTAGCAGCAAATAGTGCCGAAACTCAGTACAAAGTTATTAATTTTAAAACTACATTGAGAATACCTCCTGAAGCACAAGTGTCAAGTCATGCTAAAGGTATTTATACAAATATATAAGATGTTTCAATTTTTCATATATTATACACTTTATTAATAATTTCATTGTAATGAAAAATTTATTCATAAAACATTGAGATAAACTCTAAAAAATATTATATCACTTACAGATCTCATTCTAAAACTATGTACGGATCACACGAGAAGACTCGGCAAAAGTGCTGAAGAAGTCAAAGTAAGAAATGATCTTAAAATCATATTACCTAGTCTGTCGTCTTCTACTATATAATGTGAAAAAAACAATACCTATATTGTTTTAATAAAAATTTTTAATAATTATTATCCATATTACAGTCGCATCCATTTTTCAATTCGATTGATTTTGACTCGGGACTTCGGATCAAGACAGCTCCATATGTCCCAGAAATAAGACATCCTACAGATACTTCAAATTTTGACCCTTGTGACGGTGACCGACCGGAAGACATTGAAGGACCTCCATTCAGTTCTAATCAATTTCATGGTTTCTATGAATTCACATTCAGAAGATTCTTTGACGATGCTTACAATGGAGAGGGACCAGTCTACGTTTAAACATTATGTAACCATTTATTCAACATCGTCATTATTATTATTATCATTGTTATCTCTCATATTTTTTTATTGAAATGAAAAACTATATAACACACGGCGAAATTATATCATTGTGTATTATGAGAATTATACGGTTATTATAAAACATATAATACTGAATACTGATTATTTATTTTAAAATTTGATGAGATTTCGTAAACAAAAAACCCATTTATGATAGAATCAGAGATATTTTCTGACTCTAAAGGAAAAGAAGGAGACGAAAAAGGGCACACTACTCTACCTAAATAATAGATATATATTATGTTATACCATTTATCCACTTAATAGTTGTATAATTATTATTGTTATTATTACTCTACTGCTACTACTCTACACACTCTTAATTATGTATGACTATGCATTATGATACATATGTATATTATGTACGAATCCAAATGAATATATTTACGAAAAGAAAATCTAATATATTATGACTAATTATGATTATTACTACTGTTATGCACGATGACGCTAGAATTATATAATATATTACACTTAATTATTTGATTGATTGCGAATGACTATATTATTATTATTTACTCTATTTAAATATTATATATTATATTTACTGACGAAAAGAAAGGAGAATCTTGTTGTGTGTGTATATGATGATGTATGAAAACATATTAAAACTCAATCAAAGATGATGTCAAATGTCAAATGCCAAAATAAGAAGAAGAAGAAGAAGAGGAGAGAAAAAAAAAGAAAGAAAAATAGTGTTAAAAAAATATTGTCATTAAAACACGAATGGAAAATTGAGAAATAAATGACATCCGCGAAGGAAGAAAAATAAAAACTTGAAAAAATATAAGAGAAAGATGTTTAAATTTATTTTGGATTTCATGTAAATCATGTAATACATCATGAATCATGATGGTATTTAATAGATAATAGATAAATAAATAAATGGTTGCATCTTGACACAGGACTTCCCACTGTGTCTCTGTTTCTATTTCTCTTGTCTATACTCCAAACACCCCATACAAAAGTGAATGTACAAAATGTAAAGTGTGGTTATGGCAAACAAGGGAAAGAAGAAACGAGAGGAAAAAGGAATCTATTTGTTTCTTCCTTTGTTTCATGTCGTCTATTCACATCCGTGTCATGTAATCTTTTGTCCTTTCCATCTTTTTGTTCTGTTTTTCTTTCATTCATTCATTTCCAAATCCTCAGTGTATTTATTTGCATGTATGTATTATAGTTTAGCCAAAAAAAAACACCTGAGTTTGTTGATACTCTGTATTCTGCAATTATAGCAATAATTAGGAATTGAATAATAACTTTCGCTAAATGCACACACTTTTGAGATATATATGTAATTCCTTGCTCTCGTTTTCTTCCCTCTTCTTGTCATCATCACATGTATTCTGTGCATTATTTAATCTCGGACGACCTCAATTAAAAACCCTCTAAAAAGACACAAAGATGTTTTGGGGGGAGGCGAGACTTGGAACGAAACATTTAATTCTTATGTTATTTATGCGAGTGTTTTATGTAACAGGGATTGTTGGTGTTGGCTATAAAAGAACCCTCGTGACTCCAACTCAACTCATTTACACCTTAAAATGCGTCAATCTATCATTATCACATTTCTAGCAGCAGGTAATTCCTCTAGTTTATAAAATTCAATCACTACTCAAGAAAAATGTCTGTTTTCCATTAAATTGGCTTTTTGTGATTTGTAATAATTATTGTGTGTCGGTTTTGGTTTTGTGTTTTTGAAAAGTAAAAATGTGTTGTGAATTTTGTGAAGTAGAGGAAATAAAAAACTGATTAGTGGATATTTGATATAAATTTTTCAGTGTCAACATCGACGTTCGCGCGATCTCTGGTCCGTGTTCGACGAGGATATGGAGGAGGTGGTGGAAACAGCCTGTCAAATTTGGGAGGTTATGCCCCTGGATATGGATCCGGTCCCGCTGGACAAGCTGCTGGACGAGGAGCTGTTGGAGCAATTAATCAACATGAGGTACGTTTTTCATGATTTGCATTTTATTTGCGTGCTTGTTTAGTTTTTAGTTTAGAAAATCAAGAATAATACTGGAAAAGAATGAACCAAAGTTGAAATGACTGATGGAATTTTGTGTTGTTCAATTGAAGGGAGTTGCGCTTTGGAGTGCTCAGTCCGCCGTGGCAGCTGCAGTAGGAAGAGATTATCAAAACCAAGTCGCAACAACAACTCAATATGTGAATGCATTCACTGCACCCGTGACCAAGGGCCAAGCTAATGAAGCTTTCAATGTAAGACCTTTATCTCTATTTACTACAACCCTTAAAAGGGGCACAGAGTATGTCATATTTTGAGATTTTCGTCTCACACTTGACATTCATGAGTGAATCAAACAGACTCGGATTCTGATCTTTGGAAATCCTTTTAGGCTGTTCGACATCAACAACAAGGATCTTATATTTCTGGGGCTCTGGCCTCAAATGCTCCAGCAATTTCAGCAGCCGCAAACGTAGCAGCTCAAGATAATTTTGCCCAGGCCTATCAAGCAGCCCAAGGAAGGTAATCAACCGAATTCATAAATAAAAATAGTACTTTGATTTTGGGCGACAGTCAAAGAAATTTCCCAATGATTGCTTACTTTTCGTATCAGTTATTAATTAAATGTTTGTGCGATATTTTCAGTACCCTTTCTGCAGCCGCCGCTGATGCCGCAGCTCAACAATCAGGTTGGAAAAACGGGAATTTTACCAATTTTACTTTTTGTAGCTCTTTTTCTCTATAGTTATAACTATGTACGCATACATGTCTAAATGTGACTGTTTATGGTTTAATTTCCAGCATATCTGGCAGGTAGTGCTCTAGCCGCCCAGCACGTAGCCGCAGCACAAGCAAACGATTATGCATCACGTGCAAAGACTCAACAAACACTCGTGAATGCAGCAGGTAATTATTACATATTTAACACTCATTTTGATGAAGTGGTAAAATTTCTATGAATTATTATGATAATGGTGTTTGAATATTGAATTAAAATGGTCATATTTTGTTCCTTGTTTTAGCTCTGAGTGCGATTAACGGAGTTGCATCTGTGGACCGGGCTGCCAGTTACTCGTTTTCCGGGGGTGGGGGCAGTGGGGGGTACGGTGGGAAAAAATGAGGATGAGGGGAATTCTCTTTTAGTTGTTTATCAAATACTCAAAGTCAATCACTCATTACTATCTATATTTTGCATACTTTACTCTTTTCTCGCTCTTCTGCTTCTCACTCTTTTCAAACTCCATTTCTCTAAATAAGTAAATAAATAAAAATAATACGTTGCTCAATGAAATTATTGTGAGATACTCTGTTTTTAATTTTTTTGCACATGGTTTCATATTTTGACCAAGTTTGTAATTTGTAATAGATAACATGGTCATTTTCATAGTTGCAACTTAATGAGTCATTTGAATTTTGTGTTTCGTATTATGAGGACTGTAAACTGAAAATGGTGTAGTTGAATTCCATGAAAAAGTCATTTGTTACTTGTTACTCAACAAGTCCCGTTGTGACTCGTTACTTTTGGTTCAGATACCTACATTGTACATTAGCATGTGAATTACACAGGATGAGGATTGACGCTAAACGGCGACCAAAGATCCAATCCTGTTTTATTCCCCTTTTTACCGCATGTTCAGAAAAACAATAAGAGGAAACGACAGGGATTCGTCATTCTCCGCATTCACCATTCACCATTCATCATGCATTCTGCATCATAAACATGAGCGTCCATCGTAAATGAAGGTAAAAACTGAGAAGTGAATGAGTGTGTTTGAGGCTGACTCCTCGTCCGTTGTGGTCCATTTCCTCATATTTCTGAATGACTGCAGGGAAAAATATTATGACTTTGTATTTGCAATGGACAGTTACGCGAGAGACATGAAACAAGACGAGCTACACCTGAAACAAATCAAATGTATCAAATTACAACCCCACATCAAACATCAACACAATATTCACGATTCCCCATCCACAAGATCCACAAGAATCGTGTACAAAATGTACACATTTATTTTTTTACCTGATTTCGATACGAGCATATTTTGTGTTTTCTATACGTATATGATTTATGCAGAATACAGGAAAGAACTTGAACCATCTCAAGAATGAGCGAAGAGACAGAGCGACGAGAATGAGCGAGGAGGAGAGGCAAAAAGAACTGGTTTTAACTCTGGGTTTGTTGGAAACTGAAAACATGTAATGGTCAGTCGAGATATAATGAAACAAGTGTGTATTTTGTGTTGTGTATGCATCTTCTTGTTCTGTTGTGGCTGTCGATGGACATTTAAGATACGGATTAAAAGTCTAGATATCTTGTCCTTTTCCTCCTCCTAGTTTATTATGCTCTCAGCTTTCAACTTGTGTACTTTTCATATGATCATATCATGTCCCTTCTTTTTTCTTCTTAGATATACCCACAGTCCAAAATCCACGGAATAACAGATAACGATAATATGTGAGATGTGAGATGTGAGAGAAGAGAAGATGAATCGAACGATGACCGTCTTCAAGGTAATCGGGAATTTTTGCGGTATTACACCCTTCGCCCGTATCACTCTCAAACTCACAAAATCAGAACCAGTGTTAACTCTTAACTCAACTAAACATTCCATATTACAGCACATTATTTCATTTTATTTTATATATCACACATATACTTTTTATATTATATACTCTTTTTTCTTGTTATTGCAATTCTTATCGCATCTCCGTTTCTTGTTTAATGTATAATACGCGAGCACTGATGAGCAGAGCGGAGTGGACGGAGTAGACACGGTCCGCCTCACTCTTTAATACGTATCCCGTACACTCTTTAGTACCTCTGATACCTCTGCACACTTATGAGTCTGTCTACATTACTCACGAACAAGCAGAAGAAGATGTTTCAGTTTCAACAAAGTCAATGATCTTTTTCTCCTTTTCCCTGATCAGAAACTTGCAACAGTTACTCTGACTCGTCACTGCCAAACCAAACCAACTCAACTCGAGTTAACTGCCTTTCATTCATTGTCCACAAGTCGACCGACTCAACGGGTCTCAAAAAATACATACGTAAAAGTTCAAGTGTCCAAAGTCCCTGCAGACTTTCACTCGCTCCCACTGGAAGAGTGCACATATAAATATACACATAAAATCTACACGGTGTGGGTGCTGAGTGTTCACTCCCCTTTTCATCCCCTCCTCCCACAAAAAACAATTATTGTAACAATTATTAAATCTAGTTCTAAACATGAAATCCTGGTGTTTTTCCAATGGAGGAGCAATTTTGCTCCTGGCGGTTCTCGTCATTTCCGCCTCTGCTTTTCCAGCAAATCCAAATCCAAATATGAGAATGAGAGAAAGTCGTAAAAAAGTTCCAATGCCTGCTCCAGCTATTCCAATGGCCAGACAAGAAGACATCAATGAAAAATCCCCTGCCAGTGAAGCTATAAGCGCAGCTGCTGAGATTGTCAAACAAGTCGTCGATCCTGCTGGCGATGCTTCCAGCTCATCTGCTTCTGTCGCTCCAATTCTCGGTAAATTTGTAGTTCGCAAATATTCCATTCCTGAATGTGTTTAGTTTATTCCATTTCAATTCAATTAATTTTATAATTTTAAATATAATGTATTTGATGACTACAGACACAGAAACTGGTTCAGTTGCTCCAGTTGGAGATCTCGTAGAGGTTGCAAAACCCGTTGCAACTACTGTCAAAACTTATATTGAGGGAGAAATTTTGTCCACTCCAAATCCATTGGACCCACTTCCCGTCATCAAAGAACCTGCCACTTCCGGCTCAGCTCCAGTTCCAGTCCCAGCTCAAAAACCCGCTCCAGTTTTCACTGGTGTTGTTGCAACTCCCAGTAACAGCAACAATATTACAAATTCCGCACCACCAACTGGAGTTGTTCCTGGAACTTTTGGTCAACAAGTGAATTCCACTGTCGCACCTCCCCCTTCCACCACAACCAAGAAACCAGAAGAGGAAGAGGACAGTTCCGAGGAGGACCAAAGTGACGAAGATGAGGCTGAGGATACCACACAAGAAGATCAAGGTAGAATTTAAATATTATGAAATCCCACACCCACTGCTGTTTTATCTTTTATCCATATAATTTTATTTGATCCTTTTACATCTAAAGTTTATTTATTTAACAAATTTAATTTTTAAATTTTAGATGAAGAAGAGGAAGAGGAAGAGGAAGAAGAAGAGGAAGAGGAAGAAGAGGAAGAAGAAGATAGAGCTAGAATTTCTCAAAATATGCAACCCCAACCACGACCAACCATTTTTGACTTTCTCCGAATCCGTCCAGGACTACCCATGAAAAATACTCAAGGTCTTCTCCGTCGTTCATCCAATCCAGTTCCAGTTCCAGCTCCAGCACCCGCTCCAACTCAACACTCCGGCCCTGGATTAGATGCTTACATTCCTGGATACGTCACACAAACTGGAGAGGTTTTTGTCCCAATTGACACTCTTGAGCAAGCCTATCCTTACGGAATCATCCCAGACACCAAAACTCAACAAGGACGTTTAGCCTACTACGCCGAACCTCAACTCCCTCAAGAATATTTCTACAACTACAATTTTGATGGAACTGATGATGAAACTGTGACAAGTACAAAAACCAACACCAACGTTGACACTGAAACCAAATCCACTGGAACCACAACCGCAACCAGCTCCGAAGAGGAAGAACAAGAAAAAGTCCCAATCCGAATTTCCTCCACTGTCGTTTTCTATGAAAACAAGAATGACACAACCACAACTTCTGCTGGAGGTTCTGAAGAGAATGAAAGCACCAACAACGTCCCTTCAAAACAAACTGATGTTTCTTCCGCTTCCGCTGAGGAGAATACAGAAAGTGCTGGAACCACCAGTGCTGAAACTGGAACCAAAACAGAACCAGATTCCGAAGAAGAGGAAAAAAATACTAAACCTGTTCAAATTGTACAAACACTCAAATCCAAACCACCACTTCAATCTATCCCTGGTAAATATTTTTTTAACTAAGTCGTCTTTCAATAAAAATTCTTGTATTACGGCTCAATATTCAATACAAAACAAAAGCCAATAATAATTATTCATATAATAAACTTGAAATATTTTATGTCCATTTTTTGTACAGCTACTCGCCCCACAAACGAAGATGATGAAGATGAATTCAACAGACGCCGAGGACTTTTTTACCGAGCTGGACTTTACGAAGATGACGGTAGTTACATGAACTATTACAATAATTACCCAGGACATTACAACAGTTATTATGAACCCAGTGAACTCTACAGCGATGAATACTATTTGTAAATTTTAACGAGTCTTGAGTCACGGAAAAACTTTTTATATAATACATAATATTTTTCTTGTCCAAAAAAGTCCAAAGGGGTCATAAATTATTGTTTATTTATTTATTATCATGTACAAAAATGCCAAATATCTCATGCAAAAATGAATATTTTATTTCTACCAAAAAACTGCAAAAAAACCAAAAAATGTCTATATAATTTATGTTACATGATGTGGAGAAAGTTCTCAGTCTGTTCAGTTGATGAGTTTTGAGTTTCGAGTGGTAAACAAAGAAAAAAGATTATAAATGTTATCCATAAATAAAAATTATGAATGAATAAAAAAAAGAGATATTTCCAAACGTATAAATTAAAGACATTTTTACATCCATAATCCATAATACTGAGAGAATAAATAAACCATACAAATGCAACAAAGATAAAAACATGCCCATTGCACATGCTGTGAAACTAATAAATATAAAAAACGAAAGTGTGATTTCACTTTCTCCTCTCTTTTCTCTTTTAATAAATGTAGTCTGAAGTAGTCAAGAGTTTACATTTCATTTTATGTAACACTAAAAACATAACAACATCATAGAACAAATTGAAGAAAAAAGGTATCAAAAATACTCAAGTTAATTATTTGTATTAGGATTCTTCTTCGGCATTTTCAATTACCTAAACTGTAAACATGCAGGTAATAACACGCAGCATCGCACATTAAAATCAAACAAAAGAAGGAAACTATAATATTCTTTGGCTGTAAAATTAATTAATAATAATCATAATTAATTAGTAACTAGTAATGTTGCCAACTTGGGACGTTGAAGCTGTGTCTTCTGGTGCTGTGTCGTTGAGGTGGAGTTTGAGTTTGAGATCGTGGTTGAGATTGTGTGGATCGACGTTGTTGCAATTGTCCTTGTGGTTCAACAACAGCTGGAATATTTTCACTGAAACTCCCATGGTCGTGATGATGGGAATGATGTGCATGATGGTGAGTTGGCTGCCACCCGTGACCTTTATGACCCCAGCCTTTGTCATGTCCTTTCTTGTCTCCATGATTATAATCAAAGTAGTGTTCTCCATATCCCCCTTTCTTGTCCCCCCAACGAACCTTCGTCCTCGCTCTCCAGCCGTGACCTTGTTCGTATCTACTTGTGTAGTGATGTGAGTTTCCTCTATGATATCCGAATTCATATTGACCTGGTGCTGTGGGCATGATAATAATAATAAATAATAATAATGGCAATGAATTATTTACTTTTCACTATTTTTTTTAATAGTCACACACTTTTGATACTTGACATGACTGGTTACACTGGTTAGTTATAATAAGTTAGTTATAATAATGCACAGTCACTGATAAACTTATATAAAATTACCTGGCACATTGGCATAGGAAAAATATCCTTGATGATCATGACCGGCATAAGCCACACTCACACAAACCCCCACAATCAAAGACACTAAAATTAGTAAATTCATGACTAAAGTCTTTCAAATTGGACTTTTTCTGACGATCCCAACTAACAACAACAACTGACTGACTAATTAAATCAATGATCGGCCACCTTTATATAAAGTCTAAAAAGAGTCAACTTCTCTTCTCCTCTCTCCTCTTTTCTGTTTATTCCATTTTCATTACATGTGCTTTTACCTTTTACCCCATCGTCGTTCCGCTTTATTCTTCTCAATTTTCAATTCATCATAAGTAATATCATACAGAATACAGAATACCACACAGTAATAAATTATATGTTACATGTGTGCATATGAGTATATATTTATCGTTTAGTGTGTTGAAAAAACTACATACATAAAGTTTGTTGGTTAACTTTCCATCATGTACACACACTACACGCTTTTATGAACACTTACTCATCAGAAGCAGCATCAGACAAGATGAAAATTATTTCACACAACCATACACATGCCCAAATAATCCACAACACTCTACAATCAGAGTAAAATGCATTGATTAAAACAGAATTATTATACACTTTAAACCGTATAACATTATGAACAATAATAATAATAATTATTATGATGGTGATGATGATTATTATTACTATTGGAATATGTTTTAACTTTGACTCATGTAAAAGTGAGTTTCTGTCTGGTCTGATCCGATGCTAATGATAATGATGTTACATAGCATAAACTTGGCCACAACAACACTTTTACTCACGTAAAAGTATTTATATGTATAAAATAGCTTATTATACAAGTACATGTAACATTATACTTATACCACAAAATAATAATGATAGTAATTACTAGCATATCTCATAACATTTTATACATATATATACGTATATAATTCACTTTTACGTCTTAAAGATATACAGATACAGATGAACATATTATATTATAATTACACACTCATACACACGCATAAACAAGAAGAGAAAAATAAATAACTAAGCTGCCTGTAAATCATAAACTATAATATATTATATGAAACATGATGAATGGTGAGGGAGAAGATGTGAGAGATGTTTTGTAAAATAAATGCGTGAGTAAAATCAAAACGCGTTAATCCTAATAATAACAAGAGTAATAGTTATCATCTTCAGTAAGCATCTACATATAGATGTATATATATATATATATCTTTCATATTCTCTTGTATTTTTTCTATTGTATCTTGATAAATCCTAAACAAATAAAGTATAAAGTAATTAAAAGAAGAGAGTGTGTTAAAAAAGAAAAGAAGAAACAAAATAGAGAGTAATATGAAATAAAACATATTATTTTTCTGGCCCATTTCTTAACATGTGTGTGTGTGTGTCCACATAGAATGAAGAGAAAGAGATAAATCAAGACAATAGACAATAATAATTATAAATACAAGAATGATTTCTCATTCATTCATTCTTTCTGACCGATCAAAACAAAAACAAGAAAATCCTATATCAATTTTAGAGATCAGAATAATATGTAACAACAAATACATAATATATAAGTTATCATCAGATAATATAATAGATTATATTGAAGAGAATACAACATATTTTTTCTACATATCGTAATGTAATGAACAACTTTCCTTTTTACTTTAAGTGATTGATAAATAAAATAATGATTGAATAAAATGATGTTAATAGAAACCCCATTTCAAGTAGTATATATATTTATATAGATATTATTATAGCTTTTATGACGGTAAATTAAAAATAATACTCTTCTACATAATAGTATCATATTATTTTGTTTTTTTGTATTTAGTAACGATGTAGAATATAGTTTATTATTATTTGACTTTGGTATTCTACTTGACAAAAATACACATGGTATAATATAGTATGAAACAAAAGTTATAGTATAATACTATAGTTTCAAAAATTAAGGAGAGAAAACGATAAAAAATGTTGCTTTCACGTACGTAATATATTATGTACTATGTACACATACATACATACATGTATGTATATTCATTCAGTTTATGAATAAAACACTTTATGGTTTAAATATAATGTATAATATATTATTGTAGTTACTTGAAGTCTATTAAAATCCTTGTTCCAGGACCCATTGTTTAACATCATCTAAATAATCCCCTTTAATTTTTACATATCGTTGAACTTCATCCACTACTGTTACAATTGGTTTATCTGGATATTTTTCTTTTAAAACTTTTCCAATTTCTTTTTCTAGAACCTGTTAAAAATAACAAAAGAGAAGAAACATAAGTTATTTGGTATGTTGATAATATATTATATTAAATTGATGTCAATATGATTGTTACTTATTCGTAATAATAGTATTAGTATTACATATTCAATAATTTATTTATTGTATATATACATATATTTACCCAAATATTTCCTTCAACATATCGGATTTTGGTATGTGCACGTTGACCTAAATGATCCATTTTAAAGTAGATAGGAAGCATATGATTTTTTGTTCTTTTGATGTGATAACAGAGAGAAAGATCAGGATTTGGTGGTTTCCAACCGGAAGGATAAGTTTTAGTATGATCTTGAGGTGCTTCTGGAACAAATTCAACCGGAAAGAGTTCCTCTACATATTTCCATTCATCATAAGATTTCTCAACTTGTGTATATTTTTCTGGAGAATCTGGTACTCTGGAATCCAAATAAGTGGACATGTGTCTTGACACCTTTTTCAATATGTATACAAAAAATAAATAAAAATACATAAGCACATTTAAAACTGATTACATGTCAGTGTAAAGTGTAGAATATTACAATTTAATACAATAATAATTATCATTGCTGAAAAATGAATCAAAGAGATTATGGTTGTATTTAAATGCATACCCGTAATTGTTGTTGGACAGGATGTTGAGGATTCCTTACTTTTGTACATTTTAAAATATTCCTATTTACGTCAACAATAAGTCGACGCAACATCTTTTTATACACAATTAAGTTAAAAAACACTTTAATTTAATCACAACAACTTTAAACTTTAATCACGAAACACGAAATTAAGATCTGCTTTAACTGTTCTGCTGAAGGTAAATATTACACGTTTACTTCATCTGGAAAACATTCTAAACAAACAACAATTATTATTGCACTAACCACCGAAACTGAATCACTAAATTTTTAATTATACGATTTTGAAATGGTGTAGCGCGCGTTATATTCTCCCGTCAAAACACGTGCATATATCGTATTTCTGTTAAATCCGGAATAAACAACATAATTAAAACTTAAAATACATACGTTTGAGACCGTTTAAATCAAATATTTTTTACATAAAGTGGTAAATAAGTACTCGACGTACATTTAAAAGTGCAATTTAATAACTGTCACGAATATTTTAGTGCTATTTCTATATATTTATTAGTCCACCTGTCTCATTTCTCCCTCAGACTGACACAATGGACTCAGAGAAGATTGTTAAGTTAGTAATAGCAAAAGAAAGGACAATTAGTGAACTAGATAAAACTATACGTGCTAATATAGATTTACTAAATGCTCTAAGAATAGAGCATGAATTTTTTAAGAAGTTGTTGCCATCATCATCACTTTATTCTACAGGTAAATATTATTTCATATTATACTATTCCATAATATGTATGTGTATTCTATTTATCTATATACTTTTGAATTATTAATGTGTGTGTGTGTATGTAAGATGTAAGTATACATAATATACTATTTATTTTTCTTTTTTTTATTGGGTGGTAATATAACAGATCCCTTAAATTTAGCAAGTTTAGATGATGAAAAGGTAAATGCAGCTTTAAATGCAGAAACTCCAAAATCATCTCCTATGCCTATACCACCTCATCGTCACGGTGTTGTTCCTGTTTTTATCCCTAAATACCAGAATGTATTAGGTTTATGTGGTGAATCTACTGATGACCCTGCAGAATTTATTGCTGGTATAAGAAATAGTCGTCAAAAAAAGAGAAAAAGAACAGATAGTGAATGTAGTATCGATAAAAGTGAAGATCAAGATAGTGATTCAAAACAACAACAACAAGAACCAAATCATTTTACTAATACTATTCAATTTCGTCAACAACGACAACAATTACAACAAGAAAAAGATTCTATAAAAGAAAAAATTCTTGATACTACTATTTCTAGTGAAGAAGAAATAGAAAAAGTAATAGTAGAGGAACAAAGTTTTAAAAAAGCTAATAATAATGTTATTAGTAAGCAGACAACAACATTACCGGATACATCATCCAGTAGTGAAAAAATCTATAGTGTTAATAAAAAATCTACTACTATTCCTACTACTACTACTACTACTACTACCACTCAATTATTCAAGAAAAAATATATACCAGAAATTGAACAACAAGGACAAAATGAAGAAATTGAAGCCATGCTTAATGATTCTCGTCGTATTTTAGTTGAAGATGA
>JABASP010001884.1:0-24462 GCA_019776565.1 Sminthurinus signatus | reverse complement strand
TGTTTTTTTTTGTAGAGAATCATTTCTTAGAGGTAAGAAAAAACAAAACCATCTACAAAATCATTTATTATGAACTAAAACTTCGTAATAGGATAACAGTTATATATATTTTAATATGCAAGTAAGTATAATACATAATCATGAAATAAAGTATACATTTAAAATTTTAGTAGCTCATTATATTTACATATATGTATAGTTTTAGATTACAAAAAAACGAATATTGTATGGATATACATATTTATCTAATTCTATAGTAAAATTTAGTATAAAGTTGAACATTCAGTTGTAAAGGTTGTGAATTATTTATAGATGTATATTATGTTCATGTGCACAACTTTTATAGTTATTGAAACCCAAGTATAAGTTTTTCTTTCTTCTTTTTTTATATTCATTTCTAAATAATATATCATTTTTCATCATATTATAAAATTTGGTTATTAGTACTTTTTCACTTCTATGAAATCCACAACTAAGCATTTTTATATGTATGTTGGTCCATTTCAAAGATGTACATTTTATAGACATAAAAGACTTTGAAAGGATCTCCTTCTGTAAAATTGTAATCTCCTAAAACAAAAATGAAATACATACTCAACTATTCTATAATTCATTAATTTTTCGTTCTTTATTACAAATATTATTACATATCGTGTAATGAACAATCATTTAAAAAAAAAAAATCATTGTATAAAATTTGTATACTATAAGTATGAATTAGTAACAAAACTGAACTACAACTAACTTGTGTTGAGAAGTTTATATTCCTAAGTCGCCCCATGTTCAAATATATATGGATATTTATAGCCCATGAACTGCTGATGTTGTATATTTTCACAAAATCTTTGTTCATTCTAAACATACACAAACGTTACTACTAGAGTATACATTTCCAAGCTTATGTTATCTATAATATTATATATTACTATACAGAGAGAGAAAGAGAGAAAGAGAGAGTCAGAGTGTCAGTACTTTCAGTACACAGTGTGTACATTGTATGTGTATGCAGCGTAGATAATAATGAAAGGGAGTACATAATATTATACATTCTGGTAGTTTCTTATTTTATAATGGACATAGGTATACATAGAAGTATTCTTTATGTAAAACAGTATATTTTATTTACTAATTTCAATAACTAGTTTTAATACTTTCAATTAAAATGTTCAACTAACTTTTTCTACAACTAATTATTTTTTATACAAAAGGCATTTTGTGTACATTTAATTCGTGCCATTTATTATAATATTATCTCCTCATTGGGAATCTCAACATTTCCAGGGGGCATGACATGCTTCATCCAATTTCTTGTTTCTTGTCAAATTTATTACAGTTTTTGTAAAGTGAGCACGAACCCCACGAAAATTCAAAACTGCTATAGTGCATAGTGCTAAATTACTAGACGTCTAATATCAAGACGGGGGAGGTATAGGAAATAATAAGTCTTCTGTAGTCGACCATCTTTGCTGTATTTAGTTTGGTCACTAATTGTAATTTATTTTACTAATTGTTTTCACAATTCCATCCTGTGAAAGTTAATTCCTCGTATAAAATTGTGTAGTGGAAGTTTGGAGCATCCGTTTTATTTTAATTTGAGAAAATGACACCCTAATAAAAATTGTTAAAAAACAGTACAATCTCGAGCAATAAAAATAAAAACAAAAGTCCTTCATTTAATTGGGAATTGAAAGATAAATATATACAGGTAAATTTTATAATAATCATAATTAATTTTACTTTACTTTTTAATACAAATTATTTGTATAAGTGTCTGTGTTATATATAATTTGATGCCAAATTGTATAATCCTTAAATCCAAAAGATGTATTTTAAAATAACTTGGGCTAAAATTAGAATTTTTGAAGGTCGTCAGTCGTGACACATTGACACAGAAATAATTAACTGAGTCAATGTGACATTGTATAATTGTATATTGAATTATATTGTATGTTCTATTACAGTTTTTTCAACTATACACCGTATAAATAATATAGCGAGAAAATTATTATTCATGTTATAAATTATAATAATGGGATGGATTTTTTTGATTACAGATTTGATAGGTTGACGGTGGAAGAGAGAGAGGAATAAAGAAATAGCAATAATAATTTTAAGGGCACAACAACATGGCATCCTCATCCGTATCTCAAGAGGATCATGACATTGAACATGATTTTGCATTAGCTAGCAGACGGACAAAAGTAAGATCAGCGAGAGTACTTAATTCTTCTAAGACTCGAGTCAACACAACATTCCCAGTCAGAGGTATGAATTAAATTACATTATAATATGTTGTAAAAAAATATGAGCAACATTATATACTTGAGCAGATTTTACTTTTTACTACAATATAATATTTTGAATAATTGTAATTTAATTTATTTAAACTTGTCACTTAATTTGTCCTTCTATATTTTATATGATTTTCAGTGGAAGATAATGAAAGAGATGTTGATGGGGGAGATACAAATATTCCAAAATTTGAGCAAACCAATGTTGTATTAGTTGAACAAAATAATGATCCATGTAGCCCAAAACCATTGTGTAGGGCATTAAATAAAAATGACAAAAGATCAGTTGCTAGGTAATAATCAATGTATAATATATAATATTATAATATAATATATAATATATTTGTACTCTACTCTTCATTCCCATTTTCCATTTATTTTTGAAGACATAATAAAAATCCATTTTAATTTTTTGTAACAGAGGTGCACACGGAAATCACGCAGGGAAATCAAATAAAGGTGTTCGTGATAGAAGAAAACTTCGAGAAAAAAGGCGGAGTACAGGAGTTATGCACCTACCTTCAACAGAGGTTAGAATTCATATAACAATAATAAAAATTATTTTATTATTGACAGTATAAACAATGAACCGTCAAATTCAACATAAAATATACACATACTATATACATAATGTTTACTAGTATACTCTTTTAAATTGTTTTACCAAATGAAAATACTTTATCCATTAAGTATTTTATTTTTTTTGTTCCTAAATAATTAATTATTTATTTAACATTTATGTATGTAGTCAACTGGCGGAAGCACAGAGGGTGAAGAAAATAATGAAAATTCAATACCTACAATTCCAAAATCCAGTATTGTTGGAGAACCCGAACTACCAGAAGAGAAACAAGCAAATGTTTCTTGTAATAAACAAGGAAAAAGGTATTTTTGAAAAATACATTTCAATTCGTAGTACAATATTTTATTGTAAGTATTCACAACATTCATCTTTAATCCTTTTACCTAAAATTCTACAACACTTAATTATACCATTACTATTTCTTTGTACTTTTTTTACTATAAAGTGAGTCTGATCTAGACGCAGATGATGAAGCAAATAATAGTGGTGATGTTCGTGGCATCAACGATGGTATTGTATGTGTAAGTATTTTATTCAATTAAATCTGCCTCATTACTTAAATATTAATACTTTAAATTTGTCTTAAATGGGTCTTAACTTTTAATTTGAAAATTTTTGGTTTTTATTTTTTAATACACAGCATTTAAAAGCAGAAAATGTGAGGTTGACAGGGGTTTTACAAACCAAAGAGAAGCGGATCGCAGCCCTAGAGGTTAAGTTAGAGGTACGTAGAATTTCTATAAATAAAATACTAGGATAACTATTCATACAAAATAATGATTCCCGTAAAATGACTGAAAATAATACTACTCCATTAGAATATTATATCAAATGAATAGAAACAAAAGACTTGTTTTATAATCATGTGCTTTATTATTATTTATTGTAATTTTAGATTTTGACAAGACAGCTATCTGAAATGAGAGAGGAAAATGCAAAACTCCTACGAGTAATGCAGCAAAAACCATGAAAACTATTTATTTAAATAAACAATGACATTGTATCATCCTGCATACTGTACATTTACATAAATTATGAATTATATTACATATATATATTATGAGTACATAATAATATTATGTTACTATATTGTATTGTAAAAACTGCATATACAATACAATGTATAAATATGCATGTATGTATTATGTATTACACAAAAAAATATTATACTTACAATAGGCGTAATGATGAATAATGAATTACACAACATATTATAACTTATCAAATCAACAAAAATTGTACACACATAATACATCATGCATAATACAAAAACCATTTACCTATTATTATTATTATTATTACTATTTATTATTTATAATTTCAATTATTCATAATGTTTTGTTATGATTATTAATTATTATTATAGTACTGAAAAATTCGCTCTATTAGCGAATAACAACTTATATAATTAAATTAATAATAATTAATTAATATTGTTATTTTATTTATATTTACGAGTGACTTACTTTTCCATATTTTTTTAGTTACTTAATATTCTGCGTTCGTAATAGTTATTAATGTTATAATCGATTATAATTATTAATTAGCAATATGTTTAGCAAAAAAAAAAGAAAGAAATATCTCGTACAAGTTTTTTCTCGAAATAAACTCGCTACAACTTCGTTTTGTTCCGATATGTTTTCTTCGCTTCTCTGTACAATATAACAATAATAATGTTTGTTGAATATAAAACTTGCATTTTATTTGATTTGATTATCAAACATCAAATGTATACACAGGGGATGTAAATCATTATTATCGGAAAAAAAGTATTAGTCACACTGATTTAAAAGGTATTTCATTTATTATTATTTTTATAATCTATCATAATAATATATCTATTAGCTATTAGTAATTTGTTTGGTGTACAAATCTCTCTTTTATAAACTTAATGTTTTTCCATAAGGTACACACTACACGCTTAATGATCTCCACCTGATCTTTATCGCATAAAATATCTTGCATTCTTTATCCCAGATATAATCTTATATGCTTCTGACTTTTGTTTTTTTGACAGGTGAATAATAGGAAAATTATATTATATTAGAATCAAGAACTACTTATATCTTATATGTTACAGCATGGCTTTATGGTTTATGGCAGATTTATCTGCAAATTATTACACATTATGCATTCTTTTTCTTTTCAGACTTTGTATAAGAAGTATTTGAATAAGAAGGAACAGCAACAATTGTCAAGTGCCCCTGGTATTGCCATGCTGGTCGATGGTCTCTGGAACAATGAACAATGTATGTTGAACTCAAGTTGCAGTTTACTATGAGCTATGAAGAATGAAGAACAAGGTTGAAATCTTTGTTCAACCGACGCTCATACACATTACACATAAGACTTGAGAGTTGAGAGAGTTATCCAGAGCAAATGTAAGAGTAGGAGTAGTCAAAAGTCAAAGTAAATACTACATAAGGAAAAGTAAGTCGTTCATTGTATTTTATTTATTATGGAACGAGATACTAGATATTATGTATTATCATAATATGCTTAAGCATATCCATGTCTTTTAGATGTTTTAGATGTACATAATAAATAATAATGTGTGTATTAATCCAGAATCCAGAAATGAGCATTCTGTTCGCTCTTCTCTCTTCTCCCTGTGTACTGTGTATTAAGCAGGGTATTAAACATTAAGCATCAAGTATTAAGTATGAAGCATTATGAAGTATGAAGGGGCGTAGGAAAACACAGCACAGGCAAAAGGCAAAAGGTAGAAGAACTTGTACATTATACATTGTGAATTTACGCTTACGTTTACGTTTATCGGGAGGAAAGAAGAAAGTGTGAATATGGGAGGTGTATGTTGTATGTATGAGCGGCTCATCTCTCTCTCTCTCTCTCTCTCTCTTTGCATCTCTCTCAATCTTCAATACTTACTTTTTCTATACTCTAAACTCTTCTTCAGCAGCATTTATAGCCTCAGTTTCTCTCTCTCCCTTTATTTAACTACGGACGAACTACGGATCTACTATTTTTCACTTCTCTGTTTGCTTGTTTGTTTGTTTGTTTGCACATCCGATCATCTCTCACTTGAAGTTTTGTTGGTGAATGGAATGGTCAGCATCAGTTTTTTTCTCGGTCATTGAATATTAGACATTGTGATTGCCAAAAACCTTTACATACTTTTACCCACACAAATAATAAATAATTATAATTGTGTACAGTGAATTTTTAAAATTAAAAAAGCTATACATTAAATTCCAAAAGTATCGAAAATTATTGAAAATACCATTTTGCAAGTACCTCAAAAAAGGTATTCTTCATATTACAAAATGAAGACAAGTAAAAGTAAAATATAAAAGATATAGACAAAAACTCTTAGTTCTTACTTGTTAGTTGACGCTCCAAGCTCCATCGTTCTTTTATTCTTTCTTTATCTTGTTTTTGGTTTTTGTGTGTAGTTAGTAGTTAAACACTTGTTTGTTTTTATGTGAGGAAAGGACTGAAAAAAAGTGTTTTACATTGAATCTTGAATGTGGAATCTAGGGAAATGAGGAGAGGATAAAACAGCGTATTTATTTAAAAGTAAATGTTCTTTTAGTAGGGGAATTCGAGATCCGAGATTTGAGACGAAGATAAATGTTTTCCTCAATGGGAGAAAAGTATTAGCAGTTACTTACTTTTTGTCCTACCAGTTTCAATTTAAGAGTGTAGAGTGATAGCGTATCGTGTGTCTCGTGTCGTGTGTCGTGTGCCTATTATACAACAAGATACAAGATAGAAGATACAAGTGCAATTTTCGGTCTTATGCTTAAATAGTAAATAAAAGTACTTGCTCACACGTTGCATAATATTGGAAGCAAACTGTTAACATTAACTGCTGGCATTGGCATTGGCATTCGTCATTCTCTACTAGTTCTTCGAGTCAGAAAAGCGAGAAAAAAAACAAAACGGGTGGAGTGGAGCTATTAGAATTTAGAATTCAGAATTACAAGAACAAAAAGTGAAAGAGAGTGAAAGAGAAGAAAATTGAAGTGTGTGCATCAAGTATTCAAGATTCAAGTACATGCAGATATCTATCTGCGATTAGTCTTAATCTTAATCTCTTCCTTTTTATTTTTACTCCTACTTCTCTCCAAATTCTTTTATTTCCTTGTTGAACAGATTCAAAGTTGAAAAGAAATAAAATTAAAAGCATATTTAGTATTTAGCATTTAGATACACGCGAAAGGACTGACGACGCTAAACTCAGAAGAAGAATCCGTGAAATGTAAAATCCTGTGCATGATGCAGTATGTTTACTTTTGTGTAGCTTTGAATATTAAACACAAAACATGAAACAGTGACATCGTCTAATATCTAATATCTAGTCAAGAAAAAATAGAGACAGAGACAAACTGACAGACAGACAGAAGAAATGGCAAGGAAAATTGAATAAAGAGAAAAAAATCATGTTCAGTTGATTTTCATCGTCAACAGTCAGCAGTCAGCAGCAGGCAAAAAAAAGATAGTTGTATATTGTACAGAGTACAGAGTTTAGAACATATTGATATTGATACACTCTACAAAATACAAAATACACAGTGAGAACATTTTGTTAAAGTATAAAGTATAAAACCCAAAGATATTGAGAAAAGTGACAAGTGACACAAGATGAAGGTGATCACAAGGAATTTCATGTTGACAACGCCAACGACCAAGATGAAGCTGAAGATGAAGATGAAAATGACGGTGATGATGATGATAGTTCTAGTGGTTTGTCAATGGACGTTTGTGGAATGTCATGAGGAATCTCCTGGACCAAACTGGACGACCCCGAGTTCAGGTGAATGAATTTTCTTTATATAAATTTCTTTATATCGTCGTCATCATCCCAATCCTGATTTTATTATGTACGTCAAAATAAATGCATGGAAAGAATGAGCAGTGATCAGCGATGAGTATTATTCCTTATTCATGTATCAATTTGTTTTCATCTGTAATCTGTGTAAGATGTACGACTTGTTCCTGTTGTGGTTTGGACTTTTGACTTTTGACTGTGGCTGCGGATTGTGGATTGTCCATTGTCGTTTGTAGTTTGTAGATGAAACTCATCCCGAATCAAGAATCATGAATCATGAATCACTTGCTTGTCACAATGACATTGACACTGACTCTCAATCTGAATCTGCTCTGTGGACAGTAGATTGTAGATTCATAAAAATTAGAATTGAACAGTGAGTGAGCTTTTTTATTTCACAAGCTCATATTGTATAACTTCATCGATATTCGATACTCGATACTCGGTACAAAAAATGTCTTCCTCCTGGATCCTGGATCCAAGATTTGCATTTTATATTTTTTATGCATAGCATTTTACTACAACCTAAATAATATCGAATACTTATTATATTATGTGCATGCTATAGTTTCATCACATTATTATTTATTATTATTATTATTATAGGTTGCTCCTGTTTTTTTTCTTCATTTCATAATACATTGAAAATTAATAGTTGAGAGTTGAGAGGGGGGAAATCTCCATGTGAGTTCAAGTGCATTTATTATGCATAAATAACTATAAGTTGTACATGGTATTTTATATAGCGGCTTGAGACTTGAGGCTTGAGACGCAGTGTAGATGGTAGATGAGGCATTGGGCACAAGGCGTGCGTGCACTTGTTTCTCGTTTCTTGGTTCTTGTTTCAAGTTCAAAGTCAACAGTGGATCATGGATCATGGACCAGAGACCAGCGAGAGGAAAATGAGAAGGGTAAAAGATGTACAAACTACAAAGTATAAGCTACAAATCCACATCCACGTGAAGAAAATTTCCAAGGGATTAATTCATGAGCGGAAACAAGATCAAGAATCAAGACTCAAGACGAAGAAGGAAGAGGACAACAAAACATTAAGAATTTAGGGGAAGGGGAAAAAAGACACTTTTTAAATTGAGAGGGAGTTTCTAATACAATATAAAATGTAAAATGTAATACATTATATGGAATATAGAATTTTACACCAGGTGGATTTACTTTTTAAATTGAGTCTGACTAATAGAGTTTGGAGTTTAGAGAGTTTAGAGTTTAATACCCCAACTTGACACACCACAACACACTTTAGGATGCGTTTGATACAGATTCAGTCCCTTTTTCATTTACCGACAAACTCTCAATCCCCAGTGTTCATATTTATCGTTATTTCCCTTTTCCCTTATTACATCCGAGTTTAGGGTTTGGAGGTTTGGAGTTTGTTTAATTTTCCTACTTGTTCATTTATTTTCCATTATCCACGATTATTTAATTCGGCGTTCGGTACTCTTTTTAACTTTTTACATGTATCAAAACTTTCAAAAGAATCAAGAATCTCAAATCAAATCTTGTGTGTGATTTGTATTCCAGTTTCTAGTTCATACTTTATGTACAGTGTACAATAAATAATAATATTGTGTGTAGTGTGTACTTTCTTTCTTTTACGGCCTCCTTTTTACCTTTTCTCTTTCTCTTTCTTTGTTTTTGTCTTTGTCTTTGTCGTTACTTTTTCGGCTCCTTTCGTCTTTAATTCCGATACAGAAAACACACGTCTTCATTTCAAATTAACTATTAGCTCTACAAGTACAATGTACATTGTACATGTTTCTACATTCTACATTTTACATACATAATAAATTGGTATATAAAGTTGACAAATAAGGTAAAAAAATTATGAGGACGAGACAAGACAAGATGAAGATGATGTTCAATGTTCAATGTTCAGTTTATAGTTTCTAGTTTTCCGCTGTCAGTTTCGGCGGATGCGGATAGATAAATAGAAAGATTGTGAAGAGATTTCATCATTTGTGGCTGTACTTTTTATCATTTGTATTTTATATTTGAGTGTGATAATTTGCATGTAGAGGAATCTGCACAATAAATAAAAAATAAATCCATGTACATGACACTTTATTATATTCATCATCATCATTATTATTTTCTACATGGTACATGTTAGAGTGTAAAGTAAAATGGTGGATCGTAAACTGTACAATGTAAAAGATAAACCGTTGAGTATTGAGTATTTTGTAGTGTGAATAAAGTGGGAAGTGGGAAGTGGAATTAGCTAATGATTTGTGCTTGTACTTTGTACATGTTTCTTGTAAGACAAAATGACTTGTTGCACATAACACTTGTTAGTTACGGAGAATGGAGAATGAGAAACAGCACAAGAATCCATCTAATTCAATGCCAATACACAATATGCATAAATTATTCTCACCGTCAAACTTGAAACGGGAAGAAGAATCTTGAATTTCCAATCGTAATAACTTATTTAGCCAAACTTTTCTCAAAGACTCCACAAATTAATTTTCTCTTCGAACCTTCTTTTAATTTTTGCATATACAACTTGAAAGTTTGTAGTAGTAGTGAAAATGGAGAAATATTCGTATTGTAAATGGTAAATGGAAAAAAGCTCTAACAAGGAGACTTTTGTGGCTTGTCATTTTTATTTTATTTCACTGTGTATATTTTATATTTTTGCAGTGAATTCCAATTCCAATTCTCGAATAATTAAAATAAAGTGAGAGGTTCTAATTTGTAAAGTATAAAGTATGCAAAGTACTAATAGAAAAAAATTGCTGTTGTAAAAAGTCAGAGTCTATTAACTATTAAATGTTAAATGCACATCTTTACTTTTTACTTTTTACCTTTTTTGAACGAGACTCGAGACTCCGGAGGCCAATTTCAATTTCAATTGCATTTGTGCATGGTTTTTTTCTCTCTCTTTTTTCCTATTAGCTATTAGTGATTAGCTAATAAGTCTGACAGGTCAGGGCTATCCAGAATATCCAATTAACCATACTCTTTACTCTTTACTTCCTACTCTTTAGTGAATAGGAAAGAAATAAAGATGGAACAAGATTCAAAGTGGCAAAAAGTATGACTTTGCCTTTAATTTTGAAATCAATATTAAAAATTATCTGTACATAAAAATGAATAGTTTTGAGTTTTGTCGTAATGAATATGTATGAGCATTTTGTATTTTGTATAAAAAAAGATGTTCTCTTTGTTCTTAATAAATATGGACTTTTCACGTCAAGCACAACGACTTTGTCCGTATCTGGACATTTTATAGCCTATTTTCTGTTCTATTCCAAACAATCAATTTACTTGTTACCTTTTACCTTTTACACGTCCAATGAACATGACCATAAGGATAATATAATAAAGACAAAAGGAGCAGAGAGAATGAATACACAAGTAAATAAATAAATGAACGAGCGAGCTCCAGTTTTCCCGAGTTTTGAGTTTAGAGTTTTGAACCAGTTCAGTTTTTTATTCTGCTCCATGTGTATCAAATTTATATGAACGGCACAAGAAACAAGACGAGCTAACAAATTCTAGATTCCAGATTGGAGATCCTCGGTGTAGTGTGTAAGTAATGGGGTATCCATTACACATTACACTGCACTTGTTGTCCGTTGTCCAGTTTCGTCTTCGTCTTCTCTTCTTCTTCTTCTTCTTCTTCTTGGTTGTGAGTTATGTACAAAATACAAAATGGAACATGGAACTCGGTTTCCTTTAATGGACATGTTCTTCGTTCTTCTTTCCTCTTTCTTCTTCACATGCTAAATGCTAAATGACCACAGCTGTGATACACATGTGTGCTGTCATTCTTGTACTTTGTACATTCTACATACGAATTACGAATATATCGTCAAAAGTCAAAAGCAAAGGAAGCATCAGCATGATACAATAAAATAAAATCAAGGTGAATTTGTTCCATATTATTTTATTTATGCACTATATTAAATACTACACTTTAAAGCACGTTACATAATACATAACAAATGTTTCAGAGATACAGAAAAGAGGAAAGAGGAAATATGTAATAAATTAAATAAAGTTGCGTGTAAAATGTAAAAAATGGAAAATGGGAAATGGAAAATGGAAGCGGTGGCTTTTTACTTTTTATGAGGATTAAATATCAAATCAAATGTTCAACTCTCTCTCCAAAGCCTAAAGTCTAAAGATGTCGAGAGAATTAGAAATTAGAATGTAAAGAAAAAGAAAGGAAACTGGAAAACTGGAAGACTCCTGTTGCGATTCTTTCCTCTGATATTTAAAAATGAATTTATATCATCCAAAAAACATACTTGTTACTTGTGTATTTAAATTTTTAATGTGATTGGAGCACGACATCCGACATCCGACTCGCTTATTTAATCTTCCTCTACTTTTCGTAAATAAAAGCGGAATATGGAATATTTTTACATGATAAATGACAGTTTTTGCCATATTTTCATATTTCTTCCGCTTTTCTCTTTTCTCTAGCTCTTTTTGATTTGTTATTTGAATAGTTCTTTTGTAAAAGATAAGAGTGGACTTGTGAATTGTGAATCTTGTACAAAGTACAAACTACAAACTCTCATCAGATGATGATGAAGAGGATGAAAAATGAAAAATATCCAGGATATTCAAAATAAAACATAAAAAAATGTTTGAATGGGATTGGGATTATTATTATGATTTTGAATATATCTCTTCTCTCTACATGTGAATGACCTTAAAAGGAAGAAAGATTCTCCATTTCTTGTCCATGTTCAATGTTCATGTTGGGTCAGTAGTCAGAGTCAGTTTTCAGAGGACGAGTCCAAAGTCCAGAGACGAATAATGCACAAGGCACAAGAAGAAAGGAGAAGGGACCACCGAAATAGAATAGCACAATCATGTAAAATATAAATAGGATAAGGATATCTCTGGATTTTATGCATAATTAATAAACTTGGCTTCTTCCTATTTTTCCTACATACTTTTATTATATGTCGTAACTATGTACTGTGAGAGAAAAAGTTGGAAAGAGTCAAGTTGACATGGACAGTGCGAGTCCGAGGGTCCTTTTTTCTTTCTCATTCTCCATTCTCATTCTCCACTAACGAACCAACAACAACAACAACAAGAGGAAATGTGAGTGTGAACATTTTCTCATTTACATGCTAATACGAGGACGAAGAAGAAGAGGAAAGAAGAGGATGAAGTGTGTTGAGTGTCGACGGTCGACGTATATCTGTGCAGTGTACACTCCAGTCTCTTCACATTCAGATTCCTAATTCGTAATAAGCAACAGTATTTTGTAGAGTACAGTACAATGTACAGAATACAGGATATCTAAAGTAGAAAAAAGGTGACACGCGCGCTATTCCAGCGTACATAAAAAAAATAACAAGAAGAAAAAAGGTTGTATCTTCTCTTGTAACTTGTAATGCACTCTGTTCAATTCAGAGTTGAGAATGTACGCTTTGTCATGTCATGTCATCCTGACTCGGCCTCGGTTCAATTTAGCCGGAACACCATCTTTTTCATTCTCCAGATCTTTTTCTTCTTTCCTTTGGTTTGATGTGACTAGAAACTAGAATTAGAATTAGAATTATTGTATCCAAATCCAAATCCAAATCCCTTGAATGAACATCTTCCCAATGATAATAATAATATTAAACATTAAACAGTTTATAAATAAAAAGTAAAAAGTAAAAAGGAGATTGGGATTTTGAGTGAGAAGACAGAGCGTGAAAAAAATGAGGAGAATGGGAAACGGGATCATCATTAAGCTATAATTCACACTCTGTTTTGACAAGTCCAAGTTTCTCCATCAACCATCAACACAATTCCGTTTTCACTTTTCAGTTACAATCCACAATCCACACACTATTACATTTATTTCATATGTACAAAGTTAACAAGAATTTTCATTCTTCATTCTCCATTCTCCATTCTTCATCACAACACGGATTCAGTTAGTCACATTTCAAATTCCAGTCCAAATCCAAATCCGAATCCAATGCTCACTTAAAATCTAGAATATCAAATATTCAGAATTCAGAAAAATATTCCCATCAACTTTAAACTGTAAAATGTTTCTATTTTCTATATTTTCTACAAACATGTCAAGTTGATGCTCACTCATTATTCATCATTCAATGATCATAATTCACATGATTCTTAATTTTCTGGCTCCTGTCTGCTGTTTTGTATCTTGTGTCTTGTATTTTGTGCCTCCTGGCACTGTGACAAAAAGCATTGCATTTTTCTGCACACTGTCAAATCTGAGTTCTGAGATGAATAACAACAAACAAGTAACAAAAGTTCAACTTGTACAAAAAGTGAGATGTAAAACAAGGAATATTGCAAATTGCAATTATTTCCTTCTGTACGCATAACAAATTGTACATTTTATAAGAGTGAAGTGAGAGTCAAGTGAATAAGAGTAATTTTTTACATGTTTTACACATTGATTTTTCAACTGTCAACTGTCAAATATCAAATGTCAAGTGTCGAGTAAAAAGTAAAGAATAAAGAATTGATTTGAATTTGTGAATTGGAATTTTGATTTGGAGCTGAGCAAATCTGTGTTTTGTGTAGCTGAAAGCTGAAAGAAAGAGAAAGGAGTGAAAAAGAAGTGAATGAAATTGGATTGGACTGGACTGGACTGGGCGTAGGTGGACAGTTCAGTTCAGTGTAGAGTGAGAATTCAATAGACATTTGAATTTGGACTTGGATTTGACTTATGGGCAACATTTTTCCCTACTTCTTTTTTACCCATATCAAAAAACTAGAACTAGAACTAGAATTGGATTTGGACTTGGATTTGGATTTGGAAACTGGAAGAAGATCAGATTTTCATGTGTACATCCTTAACGAGAAAAAATTGAGCGTACGCTCCGCAGTGTTAGAATTTACCATGTAGAATGTAGAATATGAAAATGAAAATGCAGATAAAGATAAAGACTATTGAATTGACTATGTATGGCCTGAGACTTTGGCTTTCATTTTCCATCCTTCATGCATACACATTACACATACGATGCAAGAGATACGAGATAGCTTGACTAATTTCATCAACCAGCAACTCACAACTTTGCTTTCTTTCAACAAATCCCTATGAAATATATCCAATATCCACTCCACACAAAACTCACAAATGTATGTACATTTTTAATTTTGTGCATCTCCTTCACACAGCTCAGTTTTTGGGATATGATCCACAATCCACAGCCAGACCTTTTTTGTTGGCACTGGGACTGGATTAAAGAATCACATGAAACTGACAACGCTCACGCTTATTTTCTCCTACATATTTCTGCTCATTGTAAATTCTAAGCATTGACATTTGACATTTGACATATATGACATTTTTTCCCCTACACAACTACATTATTTTGCAAAATTATTAACGTCAATAGTCAATAGTTGACATTTACAAGTTACAAGGGAAAGTATTTCAGAAAAACTAGAATGGAGTTTGATGCTTCGTAATTCTTAATTCTTAGAAATAGAAATAGAAGAAATAGCCAGCTTTAAACTTGTAAGTTGTAAGTAATCTGATCTTCCATTTTCCATTGTTTTCCAAATTAAAAAAGAACGTGGGATTTTATAATTCTGAATTCTGAATTGAGAATTACCCTACCTTTTTTATTTTTATAAAAATTAAATGTTTTAAATGTTTGAATATTGAATATGGTTTCTGGCGTATCATCATCATCTTTTTTTTGGATTTTGGACGATTAAAATGAGCTCCACAGGATTAAATTAGTAGACTCGAGAACCGAGACTCGAGAACGGAGAATCAAGAGTCGAGTGCAGGAGCGGCTCTGAAAAGAGTGAGATGGAGATGACAGACATGACACACTTTTTTTCCTCTTTTTCTTTCTCCTCCCGAATCAAAATCATGAATCTGTATTTTGTGTGGATGTAGAATTTTTCCCATATTCATATTTCATATTGCTCATCCCAAATCCCAAAGTTTCATTATTCAGTGTGTAAAATATAAAATATGAAATATAGACGTTAGATGATGCATAATCCATTTGATGATGATATTATGAAAACCCTTCAAAAGTCAAGTTGAAGTCTCACATTTCCTCATTCTCCATTCTCTATTGTGTATTTTGTATTCTCGATTGTTGATCAGATCCTCCCGACTCGGACGTGAATAGAAAATACTCGTACTTCGTACTTACTACTTGTAATAAAATAATCCGCTGATGCTTTCATCCACCTGAAATTTAAAAATGATACAATAATAAATAATACATAATGGAATAAATATGAAATAAGAAATAATGTATGCATAACTAAATACAGTAAAAATGGACAAAAGAGTGAGTGAGAAGAATACATATGCCACACCTGAGAAATGAAAGATCTCAGTCTGAGTCTCAGTCTATTCTCTTCACAAACTTCCATTCACCAGCATCAACATCAGCATCAGCTTCTGGCTCTTTCTGAATCTGAATCTGAATCTAAATCTGAATCTGATCTGCATAAATCTCAAAAATGGAAGCTTACTGAGAGAATAATGCCATCTCTTTGTATTCTCCATTCTACAACATTTCTACATAATACATAATATTATTGGACATAATGTTTTCAGAGTGTAGATTGTAGATTCAAATACGCTGTTGTTATTTTATAGGGCGTTTTTATTCAGATCTGAGGCTTGATTGACACTTGACTTTTTACTTGACTCTTTTCACTTGTAACTTTTGTAAATGTAAAGTAGCATTATAAAAATAAATATGCATCTGATCTCTGGACTCTGGACTCTGGAATTGGAATACAATGGCAATACTTTGAATGTAAGTACTTAAAAATAGTACTTGTTTTTCTTTTTCATTCATACAAAGTAAAAATCGAGATATAATATTATTAGTTATTAGAAATATCATTTGGGTCACCATATAAAAATTTATTATGTAGGTTCTGCTTTTTGCTCCATGTTCCAAATATCATTTTTGCTACTGTTGCATCAACACGTACAACTTTTTTTCGGGAGGAGAGAAACGTGTTCATTGTTCATTGTCCATTGAGGATTTTGAGCATTGAAAATATTTTATATTCAAAAGAGATTAAAAACTAAAAATCCCTTTATTAGAACCAGATTAATTTGAAGTTTGAAGCACAAGTATAAAAACAGAATATTTTATCCCTCCACTTCTTCATCTCGTTCCCCATTCACCAGCAAAAACAGAAACAAAACAAGGAGCAACCAGAAACCAGAGCGGAGACTGGATGAGATTTGATAAGACTCTGATAATAAATACTACCAAATTTGGCGACCCCTTTCCACATTATTATTTTTTTTACTTTTTAATTCAAAATTCAAAAGCTCACCCTTTTCTCAATTCAGAATTAAAAATCAGTTTCATATTCCATTTAAAATCAAGGTTGCAACAATGTAAAATATCGCCCCAGTTCTTAATTATGCAAGAAAGTTCATCCTCTGGATTTTGTACTGATAAAATAAAATTGCGTATTATTGTAACAAATTTTTATTTATAGTATACAAGTAAACAGTAAAATTACGTAAGAAAACAAAAGAATTTAAAAGAACAAGTTTTTACATTAAAAAGTACAAGTATGCGGAGTTTGGACTTTGGAATGTCCATAATATTTTTATAAAAGATAAAAGATCATTTGAGGGAAATTCATGGTGATGATCTGGACTCGGGACAAACAAAATACAAAATGTCTCATGTCTTTACGTTTAATATTTGATGACCAAACCAAAACCAAATGAGACAAACAACAAGAAAAAACACCACAAACCTGACATTTATGATAGACACAAAAGAAACAAACTACAAAATACAAACAAAAATCAAGTCTAGCGTCGAGAGTTGAGCCGAACTCCAGTTCTAGAATCTTGAATCTTGAACTCTGCTGTCTGTAAAAATATCAGAGCTTTTCTCCTGCTGTGACTCTTTTCACTCTTCTCTCTTGAGCCTGTGAAAATTGTCATAAAAAATATTGTACGACTGCATTTTTTATATTTTACACGTAAAACGTAAATAGAAGACAGTTTTAAATTCAAAAACCTTGTTTTTATTTATTTTTTTCATGTTCAAAGTTCAAAGATTCTCTCAATTCTCAAATTTTTCTACATTCTACATATTATTGTTTGTTGTGTAGTCTTTTTATGTAACTTGTAACTTGTTTGATATTTGATAAAAAAGGAAATTGAGTTTTTATGTGAAAATTTACATGGTTTTCCATGTCCTTGCACTACATACTATGTATCTTGATTCTTGATCACTGATCACATTTCTATTTTTTCCTCATTCTTTTTCTCTTTCCTCTATCTAGATTTTAGATCTACTCATTTCTCATTATGATTTCTGAGTCGCTCTCATGTTTAGAGTTTTGTTTGATGTAGGTAGAAAATTTACGATTTATGTGATTTCTGATAAGGATTTTTGTTCCGCATTTCATAAAATAATATGCAACAAAATTAACAAGAAATCCTCTTCACTTTAGTAAAAAAAACATCTAGAGTCTAGACTCTAGACTCGATTTTATGAGCCAATTAACCCCGTTTTTTGAAAGAGGTAGACTTAAAAAGTATTTATTATAATGCATTTGCATCATATTTATCAGTTATCAGCCCACCCTGATTTCTGATTTCTGTTTATTCCCATTTACTATTTACTATTTACAGATCCACAACTTGATATCACAAAACAGACAATATTCAATTTGGAATGAATGAATGAAACAAAATAAATTTATTTGCAACTGTAAAAATGTTTCCATCTTGAGACTTTTTAGTTTTTAGACTTGAATTTGTCATATAAAAAAGATGTAAAAAAAATATCTAAAGGTTGTTTGAATATTTAATGAAAATCCTCACTTTCCCTTTTTCTATCCAGTGTCCAATTTCCATTTTCCAGAGAGCTTCATGTTTTGGTTTTTTTGATATGTTGATATTTTTGAGTTTTGAGGTTCGTCTACTCTGACTTAATTCAGATTCATATCCAGATCCAGACTGAGTGTCAGAGGTTCCAAATTTGGTCATAGGATTTTCAACAGGGGAATTTAGTCCTTTTTATACATAGAAAAAGACAGAGAGAGAGAGAGAGAGAAAAAGAGTGGTTTTTAAATAACCAGTTGAATAGAATCCAGAATGTTCAATGTTTAAGAAAGGAGAGGGGAGAAAAGCTGGAGCTGGAGTGTGTTGAGCTGTGTGGTGTTTAGTGTTTAGGCATATTATGATAATTTATGGCCATAGTGAACTGAGAATGAGTAGAAAATAGATGAGGAGGAGGAAGAAGAAAAATCCTTCCACAATTCACAATCCAAATCACAAGGAAAAAGGAAAAGGTGAGGAAAATATGATAACCTTTAATAATAATCATGATAATAATAATAATAATAGCTACATTCAAAAGTATCAAGTATCAAGTCTCAAGACAAGAATTATCTTTCTGGCTTCTGCTCCCAACTGCCTCCGTCCTCGATAATTATTATTTATTATTTATATGTATTATGTATAAATACAATACACAATACACAGTGCAATACATATTACATATGGAGATTTAATTAGGTGATGGACTGGTTTTTCCTTTTCTTTTCACCCAGGCCTTCTGAATTTTGAATCTCAAATCTACAGCCTACAAAAACTCCAAACTCCAAACAGCACAAATGCTTAAAAATGCTTAAATATCCATAAATAACAGATTGGAAAAGTATCCACTTTTATTTATACACTTTCTCATGTTCATCGATCATCTGTGTTGAATGTAAAATGTAGAATCTTCAATCCTCAATCCTCAATATTTCCATCGTTAGTCTGCAGCCTCCAGCTCCGACCTCTTAAATATATTAAGTATACGTGATACACAAAACACAAAATATCTACATGAAATGCATCATGCTTCTGTTTTCTGTTTTACATATTTTATACTTTACACAAATGTGAGAAATGAGAAGTGAGAGTGAGAAAATTGAGAATTGAGAATCAAGTACAATTTTTCCTCTTTTTTTTCTTTCTTGTTGTTGACTGTTGACTCTAAAGAAAAATGTTGTACACATTGATTTGACACATGTTGTACAAATATCTCTAAATTTATCGTCATTTCAAATTTAAACTGCATCAAACAACAAACAGAATACAAAAATGCAGAATGCAGAATACAGAGTTGAAACTTTTCCTCTTTTTTATATTGCTAAAAAATCAAACATGAAACATCAAACCCACGATGGGAAATTGAACCTGAACACTGTACATTGTACATGTTCGTATTTTATGAGGGATAAAACATTGCAGTTTCTCTGAAGAGTCTGAATATTTTCTTGGAATTTGTATAAAAATAAAAATACTAGAGCTTTTTTTGCATCATGTATATGCATTATCCATTTTGAATTCAAGAGTGTCAAAAGTCAAAAGTGTAGAGTGTAGATTGCAGATATTTTATTTACAGAAATCACAGCTATAATGTAAAATATAATAGTTAATTTTAGCACATGTTCAATATTCAAGATCCATCTCAAAAGTAAATTTGTCACTCATTTCTCAACATTTAGAATTTAGGAATGTTCGTAAATAGGCTGATTTTCAAGAAAAATTCCATGCAGAAAATAGATATTTTTGAGGATAAAATCCAAAATGTGCATTTTTAAATGGGAAATGGGAAAAGTGATGATGATGATGATGGTGTAGGCGTTTAATGTTTAATGTCTTTTCTACTGTTTTATTTTTTATTCTTGGGAAATGGGATCACATTGAAATTCCATTCCAAGTTTCATATGATACAATTTTAGTAGAAATTTCTATAAAATGAATCATCAAACTTCATAACTGTCTCATAAATGCTCATAAAAGTGTACGCTGTTTTTACTTGTAATACTTTAAACGAAGATCGAAGATTATCAATTGTATTCAAAAGATATTGAAAAGTCTATAGTTCATAAATTTGTCAGTGATCACTCCTCATTTTTCAAATACTTTTTTAGTTTTTATATTTTACCCATCCAAGAAAATAGAAAATAGTATGAGCAAACAGTAAATCTTATAGTTTCTGTTATTATGTGCAAATAAAACAGAACATTTTATGAATTATTTCCACATTTGAAACCTCTTATTTCTTATTTTTTCTATGAACTTTCTATGAACACATTAAAATGAAAAATGGAGACGCAAATGTTTTATTTTCATAGACTTGTTCACTCAAACCTCAAAACTCAAAGCTCAAACCACAAGAAGTGAAATGAACATCATTGATCATTGATCTTTTTTTTCTTTTTGTTGTTTTAAAACTTAAAACTCAAAGTATGAAGTATTTTCCATTTCATGCGTTTCGTGTTTTGTGTGTTGATGTTAATAATGATTTTGTTGTGGATGATTCATCTCTTGACTTTTGGAGTTTTGGAGTTTTGAGGCATTTTGAGATGAAAGTTAAAAGTTAAAAGGCAGCAGCATGAACTTGTCTCTTGTCTGCAGTCAGTCATTCATTGAGGATCGAGAATTGAGAATATTTTTCCTCGTTCGCTGGAGGCTCAATTCTCAATCAACAGAATTCGGATGGATTTTTTTTTGTGTTTTGGAGTTTTGGCATTTGGATGGAACTGCCTTTCTTTTTCTCATTCTCTCTCTCGTTTTATCTTTTATCCGTATGTCTGATATATCTGGTATTTATGTGATGTCTATTCACTATTCATTTTCCTGACTTTGACTGCTACTCAATTGTGACTTGTGACTACAGGCTATTTTTATAGCTGGTTGTTCAACAATCCACAATTTGTACACGGAATCCACACAGCAAAGAATATACAAAGCTAAGAAAAACAAAGAATAAAGTGAAATGAAATCAATTCAATATTCAATGATGAACATTTGAATTTTGAATATTTGAATCTGGAGCCTGAAGTCTCTCAGCTTTGAATTTTTTTAATTTTGGAGTTGACTGTTTAAACTGGAATTAAGTATTTAGAAAGTAATTATTATCATTATTATAAATATTCAAGGTAAACAAACTGCGAAATTAAAAGTATCATGGCAAAAGAAAAAGGTATAAATAAATGAGACAATTTTCATATGAGAGAGATTAGAATAATAAAAAGCTCGTTGAGTATTTATTATTTATGCGAATGCACGGATCACGAATCACGGATGACATGTCAAACTGAAGATGGATTTCAAAGATGAGAGCAAATATTTACATTTAAAGCTTTTATTAGCGTTTCTGATTATTCAACTAAGCAGCTTTCTTCTCTTTGAAATCTACATCTAAAATTGCGTCAGCAGTGGGGAATGGAATAATAATTACTGGATTAAGGTTGGAGTGAAAATTTAAAGTAGCTATTTTTTCTCTGTATTATTTTTACTTTTTACTTAAACATTAAAATGTATTATAAATTATAAATGAAATGCTGTGGTTTGGTGAGCTTTGAAATGAATGAATTTTAAAGGGGTTGACTTAATTACCCCGATAAAGCCTAGAAGAAGATGAAGATGAATAAGGCGGAATAGTCCAGAGTCCAGAGTCCAGAAATACAATAGAGAATAGAGAATACAGAAGAAGGAGCAATATTAAATCTATTTTATATTTTGTGTGTAAGTGGATGCGGCTGAAGAATTCCTCTTTTCCTTTTCCGAGGTTGGAGGCTATTTATTCTGATGTGGGAGGACAACTATTAAAAAACTGCCCTTAATTTGACTCTTTTTTTCCTCCTCGGGAAAATTTACAGGACAACTCGAATCTGGAATCTGGAATCTAGGATCTGGAATATAAAAAGGAGAGAGAATTAAGAGCTATGCACAATGCACAATTCACATGTATATTTTTCAATCCTGAGCATTCTTTTGTGAAACTACGTGGATTTTGGATTTCATTCGTAATTCGTAAATATTGATGCAGATTGCAGAGGCAGATGCAGATGCACTTAGCTTTTAAATCTCATGTTTTCTCTCATCTCTGGTCACTGGTCACTGGTATTTTTTTAATTGCTCCTTGGACAATGGAGTACAAAATACAAGTGTTCAAATGTGCGTGTGGGATTGAATAATAATTATTTACATTAATTCATGCGTAATGCTTAATGTGTGAGGGTCAGTCACCTTCAAGTTCAAATTATATGAGAATAGAATAGGAATTTAAATACAATTGAATTACACAAAGTCTATGTGAATCAATTACTATCAATGAAAAATGCAATACAATGAAACTGGATACTGACGCATATGCACTGTGCGCAAGTTGCATTTCCAATTTCCAACCACAGTTTTAAATCAGGATTTTGGCTCTTCGATCTACACATTCTAAATTGTATTTTTTTGGCTGCTGCAGCATGTCCATTTGAGATTTGAGTTGAGAGGAAAATACACAAATAATCAAATTATCATTATAATAACAAACAAGAGAATTTTCATATTACAATTTACAAGAGAAAGAGAGTACAGACTAAAAGGACACATATTTTTTCACATCTGTATCAAATTCACATCACATCCAAATCCATTCATTCTTTCATTCCTGTTCCTATTTTGTATTTTCCATGTGAAATCCATCATGTGTCAAATATCAAACACAATCGAATCATTTTAGATTGTGCATAATAAATAATACACAATAAATTATAAATGCTCTTGCCCTTTTCTTCTTCCTTTAGTCTGTTTGGTGTTTGGTGTTTGGTCCGGCTGCACGCACAAAATCCACACAAAACATGTAAACATTTTGTATATTATTATGACTTGTGACGTGATTGTGATGACTCCCATTCCAATTCCGATTAAACAAGGATGACAATCCAGAGTCCAGAGTTTCCCTCTTTTCACTTGTTATCATTTTGATTTTTGATGGTTTCCCCGGATTTTTCCTAATTATTATAATAAGAGCTGGATTTGTGAGTGTGGGGAAAATTGCTGATTCCTCTCATTCACATGTTTGTACTTTGTACTCTTGTACTGTGTACAATTGTGGAGTATTTACCATTTACAATTTACAATGCAGAATGGAGGATGGAGAATGGAGAATGAAGTGAGAGGGAGAAAAAAAGAGAGGAATGGAATCACATCCAAATTCACATCCACATCTGGTCCGATCAATCAACTGTCATAACTCCACGTGTGTGTGACAAATCTCTGTAGTCTGCACTCTCTTCAACATTCAACATTCAACGTTCAACGTACAAAGTACAAATATACAAAATACAAAATACTAAACACAAAAGATTAGACATCTTTTGAATGTGCATGAATGAATTCACATTTGCTCTTCTCCTTTTTCTTCTTCTTCTTCTTCTGCTCGATTCTTCATTCTTCGTGTACAGATGTACAAAATGTACATGTAAATGGTTTCGCCGTTGTTGTCAATTGTCGATGTTGAATGTCGAATGCTGAATGTTGAATGTGGACTGACAGGAGAAAGGGAAATAAAATAGAGAAAACAAGAGAGAACATGACTTTAGCACTAAACACTAAATAAGTTGTACATTTTTCTTTCTACATTCTACATTCTACATACAAAATACAAATACAAAGTACAAAAAAATAATTACAAAACAAAATACATTGAGTCTTCAGTTCTGAGTTCTGATTTCTAAGCTTTTTCTGTTTTTTGTTTTCTGTCATCCATTTTGCTCCTTTGGAACTTGGAACTATACAGAAATTAAAATAAATTTTAGTATTATTTTAATTTTATTTTTATTGTTTTTTGACGGTTTCGTTACGTTTAAGTTTGTGATCTGATAGATTTTTTAATTCTTCTGATGAATTTCAAGACTTATTTCCTTTGAAAAAAAATACGTTCTTTTGCGTTTCATTACAAAATATGATGTTAGTTCTATGTCATTTCGGCAAATGTCTGGTGAAGATATTAGAGACCTTTTCTGAATAAAATGGTTTT